>NNCF01126465.1:1906275-1924684 GCA_002313205.1 Laupala kohalensis
GCAAGGGCGCAGCGACCGACCCAAGACAAGCTGGGTCTTGTTCGCGAAAGGTTCACACAATAGAAATCGCAGGCAAAACAAGGGTGTGGGTGGGCGAGCCACCCACGTCATAAAAGTTAAGACCGTCAAAGAAACGCGCCGGCGAACCGCACAAGTTGCAACTTGTTTTGAGAAAAACGTTGGGAAAAAAAGCGGTTGCCGATATTTTGAAATAGACCCGGGAATTGGCGGATTGAAAAAGGCGCAATACTCGAAATCCCCAGTCCGAACTTAGGCATGAGTAGGGGGACAGGAAGTCATTGGAGTTTTCGATCACGTGTAAATTCAATATTTTAGGATGTTGGAGGTGGTAGAGGAGTCGCAGGAAGGGATGAGGGCATTTAAGGCATGGCAAATGGTTATTTCAGCCCATTCTGACGATTACCATTATTATGATAATTTCATTGGAGGTGGTAGAGGAGTCGTAGGAAGGGATGAGAGCATTTAAGGCATGGCAAATGGTTATTTCAGCCCATTATTATTATCATTTTTCAGAGATTCTCGTGTTATTTTGGAGATCATTTTTCTGCTCATTCTCTTGCTATTCTTGAGATCATTCTGAGCAGTTTTCAACCAAGTTTCGTCATGATCAATCTGAGCAATTTTCAGATCAGTTCCTTCGACCATTTTAAGCGATTTTCGCCAGATCATTTAGAGAAATTTTTCTGAGCATTATTCTCGGCATTTTATCCCACTCAGATTTTTTGTGAGAATTATTTTCTCATCATTTTTTCAAAAACAATAGTTCGGCATCACAAATCATTGAGTTTGTCGGGAGCGCCGAGCCAGATCGCTCGTGAGGCGAAATGGTGTAAAATTGAATGAACTTTCGGAGTTGGCGATCGTCAAGACGCCTGAGGGTCGAGCTGCGTGACGCCTGAGGACACCTGAGGACGCCGGGGGTCACCACGGGTCTAGCTGGCGCTGGGTTCGCGCGACTGGAAGGTCAACGCACCCTTCATTACCACCGTAGAGTTGATCACTCATCGAGGCAGGTATTTTCTTACGACGGTTGTGAATTGTCCAACCTACATCGTAATGCGCATAGGCGAGAAGAGGAAAGCGGAAGTAGTAAACGCCGGAGGCCTAGAATTGAGGACTGGAACTCTGTGAGAAAGAGGCCAATTACCGGCAGAGATTTCCGCCTAATGATTGTAAATTAATGTAAATTCAGTGCTTCGTTAATGAAAAGGTTTTTTGTTCTGTTCATAGAAACATGTTGACTTGTCTAAAACTTGTGTAATGTTGAGGGCGAAGTCGGCAGGAAATGAAAAAAAAAGTAGGAAGTGACGTGTGTTTTTGGGGGATTTGCATGGGGATCATGTTACAGTGTTTGAAGAGTAAAGTTAATGAATTTAATTTGTAAAAATAGCGTTTTCCTGTAGTGGAACCCCAGCATGGTCTTTCCCTTCATTAAACAAATACGAGCCCTAAGAAATTGTGGAACCCTGAGATCGAGCTAGCCGAGGCGCCTAGGATATCAATTTTATCAGTTCTTTAACATTCTATTCTATTCTATTTGTCCCATGGAAAAGCCTCGTTCCGCCACAATATATANTATATATATATATATATATATATATATATATATATATATATATATATATGTGTGTGTGTGTGTGTACCTAATTGTAGTCACAGTTTCAACTTGACCTCTACTGTGGTCTCAATACAATAAAGAATAGAACTGAATACAAAAATACTAACATCTCTTAGAATTTGTACTAACCTGTTCAGCTATAAAATATTTCTTGACAGATTTCCGCAAATTTCTAGCTCAATTTCCAGTTAGTTAAATCCCACAATTTCAATCCCTTAATAATTCCGAAAGGTAGGGCAAGAGTCCAGATACCAGTTGTGATCGATGATACGAAATACGGAGGCAAACACCACAACAAATTGGTCGTCATAAAAGCAGTTACAAACTGCGTATGACCACGTGGAGGACAGTTAACTGATTTACTCTCCGGAAGCAAGCAAGAAACCATCCCATCAATTTCGATCAGGGACCCTAAATCAGAGGTGAATTTAACATTTCAAAACAATTCTAAGATATGAATAATAATAGCTTTCTCTATAAGGGGAATCAGATATGATATGTGAGAAAAGGACATAATTCATGCACCAAACGTGTTATGATACTTTGTGTGTTCCCTGTTCTTCAGTACTTCATCCGCTAAGTTCGTTAAAATACGCCAGTGGTTCCAATTATCACTAATGAATACTACTTGTTATTTGTTGATGTTGGCATGCAATATACATAGTTCATTATATATTGTTTAATAATAATACACACGATCAGAAATATGAATCTGTAGATTGTACAATACATCAGAACCCGTTGTCCTTAGAGTGTAGGATCTTCCTTTAACATACTCCTTGGTACAATGATATAAATACATAAGTGTTAGCATTACTTCAGATAAATAGAATATTTGAGGTAAAAGATGAACAAAGAAGGTGGTTCTCTAACGATTAATTTATTAATCAATAAATAAACTGTCGATAAAAAGTTAAAAACTGCTTATGACCGCGTGGACTAAACTAGATGGATTTTAAAGAATTTAGCCAAATCACAATAATTGTACTTTCATTCACTAAATATCTTTGTTAACTTTTCAACGAAATGTCCCGTTTCAGAGCGGACCATTCCATTTTTATTGTCTCGGTAATTTAGTAATTTGTGATGGAGAAAATGAGAAATAAATCCGAAAACGGTGTTTGGTAACTGAAACAATTTTGTTAGAAAGATCTAGGAGTTTATGATACGTTAAGATAAAAAAACGGCGATACGGCAATATCCCGTATTTTTCGGTCTATTGCTTTCTGATATAATGATAATGCATTGCATATTCTGTTATACAACAGTTTGAAGAGAGCAGCACAAATTATGGTGATTAAATAAGACATTGTAGATTTTCTGGAGGTCACGACTAAAAAAATTGCTGGCGAGATTATACTTCATCTAAGAGTAAAATTCATAAGTAGGCAAATAATTAAGATTTTATTTTTTTGCTAGCATTGTTTTAAATAAAAAATATATCTACATGTAGTTACAAACATATTTAAGGGGAAAAGGTGGAACAAAATAGGAATTAAGGTATCCATAGTGAAGAAAGTTCTCATAGTAAAAGTTTTCCTCTCGTAGTAAAAAAAGGTTATTCTCAAAGAAACATAAGTTATTCTCAACCAAAAACATTGAAATGTTTCTCTTCAATTTGATTTTATGTTAGCTTCACTGTTCTTCAGAAAAGGTATTCGTCTCAAAATCTTCCTGCGCGTTTAGGTTGAGAAAGTGACGTGAGAATTTGAAGTGACAAATAATTAATTCTTTCACACAAACACACACACACACACACACATATATATATATATATATATATATATATATATATATATATATATATATATATATATATATATATATATATATTGTTCACAATGTATTGTTTGTAATTATTTTCAACAAGTTTTAAAATATCGAAAATTATAACGTACATTTTACTCCAAACTCATTATAGAGTGCGAGGTGAAAGTTGCGGTGCACTTGATTTATCTTACCGTAACTTCTATGTTTCGAGATGTATCAATGAGAAATCTTGCGTTAGTGTATTTGTTCCCTAGAGACTCGTATAACGCCAGGTTCCACTACCTCACCATTTTTAAATATCAGGAAGTGTTATTCACGTGTGTACAGAAGTCCGTTCGAAAAGTTGAGATACACAAATCACCAGTATTTGAAAAACAACCTCAATTACAACCTCCATATCGAATATTGAGTATTTCAGATGTTCTAAAACTGTTCAGGTTGACAGATTCACTTAGCTTGTGTCCTTCTCCACCACTAGAAGTAACCCCTTGATGGCCATATTCCGAATTCATCCATATTTCAAAAATTAGGGGTTTCATGCATATAAATCGTTTGAATAATCTAAAACGGCAATTTTCTGATACCAATACATGTAAACAACACATTTTATTCAATATTTTCGGTCTCGTATATTAACCATTCCTACAGAAGGAATGTCAACCTCCACCCACTCCTCCCCTCCCTGAGAAATTGCGGAGGGAAAATGCCTTAGAAAACTCACGAAATCCATTTGCATTCTAAAGGCGAATGCTCTTTAACCGTTTCTCTTGTATTCCAAAACTGAAAAAATCTCTGAGACCCAATCCTAAGTGATACCCAAAATCTCTGAAACCCATTCACTCAACGAGTGATTGTTGTGTGATGTGAAAAAAAACAGGAGAACTAATGAAGTGTGTATCTTAGTATCACATATGCACCCTCTCACTGGAGCCCCTACAACTCGCTCTGTTAAAAGGAATAGATTATCCATTGAGTTATAAAAAATAATTAAGCTATGTCTTTTTTCCAACGAGGGTGACGGGATGCCTGTCTCACTCCTCCGTAATTTATGAATGGTTGTTCTTTAGGGATGGTTAACAGATTTTTCCCTTTTTGGATCAACAACAAATGGTTGGGCGCTATAGTGTCATGGCGAATGTATCAGTACCGGAACGCTGAATTTCCCGTACTCTCCAATAAAAGGGAGTCCTGTTCCCCTTCCCCGGAAAATTTTTAAAATTTGCGTTTTAATTTGTACATTTCAACGCCTTCTGGAGTCGTTTTTCGGCATTAGAACTTCACCATTTCTGTAACCTAAAAAAAGATAAATTTATATTTAGGCTTGTATTTTTTCTAACCTAATACTTTTTTGAATTGTGATTATTCATCACAAGTTATATTTGATATGGCTCTCTCGACTCTCGAAACAAAATTATAGCCAGTGTCTATGTTTAAGTAACATTGAAATCCTTTAAACTGACTCATTTTTGTGCTGGTGGTTATGAGAAAACGTAGCGAACAATTTTCACTATTTGCAGAGCACATGCCGAAATAAAATGGGATTGAAATATTTTTAAAAAAACTCACTCCTCTCGCGCGTGGCTCATGTCTCTCGATGCTTTCAACTTGAAATTTGTTTCTCAAATTCATTTTGTTTCAACATCGCATAAAATAGGCTCTTATGTAGATATATAAATAAAAAGAGAAACATAATCCACATCCGACGCGTTCCGGCACCATGACATCACTGGAGGGGCGTGAATTTGGTCCAAAAGAGCGTAAATTGTGAATTTGCAACTCGATTTACACGAAATTTTCACCCCTCGTCTCTATGGGTTGCTTAGAAGGGAACCTGCGGTTAGGGGTGTCTCTAGTGAACGTATGGGGTATCTCAACGTACAATTTCCCACATACGTTTCAAAACAGTCGTGGTGAGATGAAATATTGGACCGCGAATTTTGCCTCTTTGTGTAATTGTGTAACGAGTATTTTCTTTTGACAAACACGATTGGTTATCTGTCAAGTCATATTAAAAAACAACACAACAGAAAATTTCAAATAATGAGTGTATTTTGGTTTTCAATCAGGTTTTTTGAACATCCTATAAAGTTTTACATCGTTTGTTCGATTGGTTGTATCTACTGGTTGCACCATAGTGGGAGTAAATACATTCATAATTGACTTGGGAAATTTCCTTGTCATCAGAAAGTCAGCGTGAGGGCAAGTGAACCTAAACGACCTCATAGAAACTTGAAATAACACAAATCGAGCTGATCAAATGCGCTCTAATTTGTCCGGAATGTTATCCCCGATAAACACTCAATATTCTTTCATGATTCCTCTTATTCTCAATCGTACTACATTGCATATGACAGTGGATTGTAAGGATCATTCTCAAAGTCAAATCATAAGTAAGTCGATTTGAATGGATTGACTAACACTACTGAACTTTGGAACGGATATTTTGTTATTGGAGATATCTCTATAGATACGTGCTTACACCACATCTATGAAAAAGAGCTTTGCCCTCCTGACAGATTATTGAAAGTTACATGTATGTCATTAAACAAATAATATTTGAAATTTACATTTTATAGATACTTTACTACAATGAAATGTGCATCAGATTTGTTTAATATGAGTATATGGCAGGTATTTGTCTTCTTTGGCATTAGAAAAAAACCTTTTCAACCTTCATATACATGAAAATAAAAAAGGATTGTGCTCTGAGAGAACAGGTTTGGATATGAGATCCTAATTCAGAGAATGGAAAGAATTTCTCCAACCTTTGGATGTGGCATCCCAATCTTTAGATGTGACATCGTAACCTTTTTATGACTAGTATCCGAACTATATGGTTAGGATGTCTTATCCAAAGGTTTAGAGAAATCCTTTCCTTCCTTTGAATTTGGATCTTTCGTACAATCATGGGGTACTAACATCGATAGTGTGCGATCAAACAGATTTAGGTATTAGAATTTGACATATAAAAATGAAAAAGTGTTTTTTCAATGTTTTTCGGACAATGAAGTATATTTTGATCTCATAGAAGCATTATTCGTATGTCAAATGGTATAAACGTGATTTAACTAGGGTATAGAAATATATGTACTTTTGAACTAACTTCCATTTTATTCCAATATCAAATTCTTGAAAATATTGTGTTGGGTTAGTGTCGGAAAAATAGGAGTTATTATTTTATTCGATATTATGTACGTACCAAATATGGAAATTGAGGATTTGATTCTATTCGCCGAAGAAATGCGTCAAATGAAATAACTGTATTCTCTCCAACTAACAGATTTTACTCACAAACATTTGTAAATAAAGCTCTTGATGAAACATCTGAGGGAATGGCTACCGAGACCCTTCTTTAACCATGTAATACGGCTTCACAATGCATCTTAGCATCGAACGGAAGGGATCCTCTCAGCCACTTGACTCATTTGAAGCAGTTAATGCGCTTACTCACAAGACCAGGACGAATGCTGTTGTCTTGTAAAACTTTCGTTGCGTATAGTATTGTTGTAATATAATGTTGTCACTCCCCCATACATTTTTATCGGAAACCTTAACCTTTTTCTCTCTGATATGATGAATTCATACTACTATCTGGAAGGAGAACAAGGGAGTTCATTTCGTTGAAACATAAATTATTTCGTTATGCTAGAAAAATATGCTTTGTAATGAAAATGAGGAGAGGGAGTGTTTTTTATTTTCAGAGCTGTACTATACAACAGTTAATATTTCTATTGTAACTACTCTTTCCTCAACAGCAATGAACCAATACTCGATAAATTCTTCGCTCTTTTTCATATAGTATATGAAAATTTATAGGAATATTTCAAATTTACAGATGCACCTAATTATTTTTTAATTCAATATACCCACCCTCTTTCAAGACATAAATATTCATTTCGGAAAGTTTGAATATGCGTGAATAGAATGAATGCTTTTTATTTGATGTACTGACGTATTCAAATCCACATATCTGTGAAATGGGTAGATATACTCAAATAAAATGGCCATGGGGCTCGGTAAAATGAAAATGGGGAAAGTCTCGGAAAATAGTGATAAATATTGAAACAAAGATTAATAACTACTTTTAAAAGAAATCAATGTATTTAGAATTGACATTACTAAATAGTTTAGAATGTGAAATACTTCTATAGGATTACATTTGTGGGAAACGAATAGTTAAAAGTAATATTTCCTGCATAATATATTACACATACGAGAGTCCGAAGAAAAGGCGTTGGCGTGAGATAAAGGTGCAAGACGGGGAATGTAATCCCAAATATTTCCTCAATCTCACGTATATACGAACTGACACTAGCTACTTGTCTCTTCTACACTGAACTTATAACTGTTCTTAAATCTGAACCAACACGTTTTCTCTTTGTGACGGTTGAAAATCACTTGAGCTTGTCGCTTGACTTGTAACAGTTCATGACGGTGAGATTTCATATCATTCCTTTTCTAATGGAATAAGGTAGTGAAAAAAGTATCAATTTACTTTTACTTTTCAGTTAAGTATCAAAGTGCTAAATTACACAGGGTGTTCAGAATAAAAAGGAACTAACTTGCGCCATAGAAATTATGCAAATGCATGATTTGCTGTCATTCGAAAACACACGACGAGAGATCCAAAGGAATATCGTTCACTTGTTCGCTCCATATATGTTCGTGTTTTATTCCATGTTACTTGAGCAAAACGATTGTATATGCTTTCTCATATACGTTTCTCAGTCTACGCTATTGAGTGATAATAGTAAGTTAGAGCGGGGTTATTTTTAGCATGATTCTCTATATTTTGGTCATCTTTTTCATGTTACTCTATTGGAATTGTTTATTAAAGCAACACTCTAACTACCATTGATACATAAGCTATCAGCAATTTGCAAATTCCGTGTATGGGTGCTGGAGGAGCATAGTTAAGTAGGATAGATATTATATTTAAAATCATAAATTAATCATTTAATACAATATTATTCACGCGAGACAAACCAAAAAGAGAATTTATATCCTTTTTTAACTTAGTAATTAAGTCAAAAAGAAATTTCTTCGCAAATTAGAAATCTTCATTTCTGACAATAAAAATAAATCGGGTATATGATCAACCGTGTATGAGAAAGTAATAAAGGAAAAAAACTGACTTTTTTATCGGGTTCGGAAATTATTTGAAGAACCACTTTCAGAATCAGGGACCACCAAAATAGATATTTCGGTTAAAATTCCGCGATATAATTTTTTCATAGCATCTATATGCTACGTATACGGCAAAAGTAATAAAATATAGCTTTTTTGGTGTGGATCAAAGTCACTACATGAACATTATTACGGTCTTTTATTTGAGATATGAAAGAAAAATACGTATTCACAATATTATTTCGAGACATTTCCCGATTCCTTATGAATATCGTTACGTTTCTTATAAGAAGTGTTACGTAAATGTAATTTGTAAAGGTGATGTATACTTTCGTATCTACAGCGCATTTTCTGTCTTTTTATTATATATTTCTTTTCAGTTTACGAAAAGTGTATTCTACCTCTGAACCAAGCAGAAACTGCTAAGTAATATTCAAGCTTCTCAAAACAGACGTACAGTTCAGACATTAAAGCAGCAGACATAAATTATTTTACTGCATCTTTACCAAACTTTCAAGCGAAATATCGTTAATGTTAACTAATTATACTTGTGTACAGAAAATTTAAGCAAAACCGTTGGAACCATTTTTGAGAAATATTCAAAAAAGTACTTTGACCTTCCTTTTTTATTAAAGTAAAAACCTAAATACGAAATTTGAATTAAATTCATTCATACATTTTGTCAGAATCGCTGCGCACAGATGAACAGACGGCTAATTCGTACTCCAATAGAAAATTATTAGAGAGACATACTGTTTTCCATAATATTAAGTGTTTTTATTTACACGTATGCAAGTTGTCTTTGAGATATTTTGTTGTTTCACATGTCATATGCGATCGGTTGAGGTCACTACTGTGCTAGTCTCTCACACGCACCCGCGTAATAATGCTTTTGGAGAAAACATTTTTATTTTATCATATACGTAGTATATTGAAAGTATTGTAATCGTGAAAAAATTCGAAAGTGAGATTTCGAATTTACGTGTTGTCGATGCACGTGCTCTAGTTTTTTCTTTTCTTTCAAACAAAAGGTACTTCACATGAAGGTCAAAGTACTCTTTTGAATGTTTTTCGAAAAACGGCTCTAATAATTTTGCTTAAATTTTCTGTGGGTAAAATACAAATAGTATGCATTATATCCGAATTAGCGGTATTTCGCTTGAAATTTTGGTAAAGATGCAGTAAAATAATTTATACCTGCTGCTTTAATGTCTGAACTCTACGTCTGTTTTGAGAAGCTTGAATATTACTTAGCAGTTTCTGTAAAATAATTTATGTCTGCTACATTTACACATTAGTTTACTGTTTCATTAGTTTACTCTGTGATGTTTAGCAGAGTAAATGGACCAAGCAGACGTACAATACACTTTTCGTAAACTGAAATGGAAGATATGATATTGATAAAATTCATAGGAGGACAGCAAACGCACTGCAGATGCGAAAATACATCAATTTCTCTCTACAACGAAATTAACACTTTTACAATATTTATAAGACTGATATGTCGCTATATGTTTTGAAATAATATTTTGAATATTTATTTAACTTTCAAATTTCAAATAAAAGACAGTAATAAGTTCTTCTAAGGACTTTGAGCATGAATAGAGCACTGGAAGATGACCAAAATATAGAGGACCAAGCCAGAAATGACACTTTCACTACAGAATTTTTTCTCAATCTATACTGCAGACGGAAAAACGTGTATGAGAAAGTAAGTGCAAAAGTTTTGCACCACTAGTTTATTTAACTTACGAGTATGTACTAAACCTTCAAGGTGTATGTATATTTATTTAGTTATATTTTAAGTATCCTAAAATTTAAAGTTATATAAATTCTGCAAGATACAGTGACAATAAATATATATTACTCTTCATTCGAAGTATGTATGAAATTGACCTTTGCATTAGTGAACTCAGAATATGTGCGGAACGGTCAACTAAAACCAATGAATTTAGTTACTAATGGGAAGTAAAAATGCTAAAGGCTCTTTTCAATATGAGAGAGACTCAAAACCTGAGATTAATAATTTCATCAAAATTTTACGTCAAAAATAAAATAATTGATGAATTTAAGACCTCATTAATAATTTAACTACTGCAGGAAAGGAAAAAAATGAGAGGATGAAAATAAGAACTGTCAAGATTATAACATAATTTGGAGCTTTGTGAATGTGATGAGGTAAATAGGAAAACAATATTTTGAGTGAACCTTGCCAAACCGTAGTACAAACTGGCTAGTCGTGAGTATCTCATAAAGATCAATAGTTAATTAATTTAGTAAACTTATTATGTAATACATGAATTCATTTTATTGTTGTAATATGTGAATATGATATGTTTCTTTTCATTTTTTCTGTGATTTGATGACCGGAACAACACGTATGTTATTTCATAACGAAGATAATATTCCGTCATTTTGCACGTGTAAAAATAATATAAGATCTACAATCAGAGCAAAATTTAAAATATTTTTGTTTAAATGTTTAAAATTGCCATTCTGCGAAGGGGCCGGTAGGTTCCATTGGGAATTATCAGATTTTTTAAAATTTTGACTCTAGCACAGAGAATGTTTCAAAACAAAAACAAAACGTCGGTATGTGCTGGCATATTAATTTACCATATAACTCCGAATCCTTATAAGAATAATCCTTCGATTTGGTCGAAAATTTACTATTTTACGAAATAGATTGTTAGTAGTACGGTCATGACTTCCCGAAATGTGTAAATGATAACAAATATTATAACAAGAATTTATTAACTTTAACGTTATAGAAGTTAATCATGTTGTACAATGTTTTCCTTAGGAAGAACTAACTTCGATGTATTTTTTTTCTTTTTTTGATGCCAACCTTACGGAGGCAATCCTCGACGCTCAAAGGTTGCATTTTTGAATCCAGCGTTAGGGATGAATCATCCTTCATTCGATTTATCTAATCAACATGTCATCAATCTCTCTTCAGAAACACATTGGTGACATCGAACTGGCGTCAGCAGGGGTAGATGGTCGTAAAATCTTGCCGTTTCTGAGAAACAAAGAATCATCCATCATTGAAACAACCACGCAACAAAATAGCAAAAGGGCTAGGAAGATGATTTTTTGTTTTCATATAATTGTCCCTCATGATCAATTTATTCCAATGACGATTTGTATATCTTTTGTTGTTTACAGAAACAAAATTTAATATTGTTTCAATGTATTGGCGTTGTATGAAATTTATCTTAAGTATACTTTAAATAATTTGTTTCATTTGGGCTTTCAGGCTATCTTTCAGAATACCACCAAAATGCATTATCGTTCAACGGTAAGTTGAAGTAGTACATCATTCAGAAAGCACGGAAACGTTATTTAGAACAGGGGCATCCCGTCAAAGAAAACACGTCCTTTTCATTCCATGGGATCGTTTGAAGCACTGCATGCACAAATTATAATCAACTTCAAATTTTAAAAAAAAATCGATACATTTAGATGTTGTTAATAGAAGCAAACTTTTGTGCTGGATCATGTATTTTAATTTTTCGTAAAGGAACAAACTAATATCAGACTTGAATTGAAAGTTTTACCTGTATTAATAATTACTTTGAAAATGTAAAAACTGCTCAGACTTCTCGATAAGAAAAAATAGAAATATATTATTATAACCTCTGTAGCCGCTCTTTTTTAGCTGTATTAAAAGATGAGAATAACGCAAATTAATAAGCTGAGGGAGACCCTCACAACGACGTTACAGTAATTGTTAATATTGAGCTATTTGTATTTTCATTAATTTTTGTTGAGAAAAGCAGATTTAATAACATTGCATATTTTGCTCCTATACCGATTTGATACATATATTACGCAAACAAGTTGAGGAAGAATCCATTACATTCTACAAAAATATTATATTAGTTTTATGTTGAAAAGCAGCATGGAATATAACATTTCTTAATAATCTGTGTATGGATCTTCATTTCTACAAGAATAACGTGCGAATGAAAACTAGGTTGGATTATTATTGGCAAAACAATTCAAGCCAAAATATAATTCAGACTCAAAGAATCAAACATTTATAATGCAGAAAATATTTATTTTGGATGCTTCTGTTCATTTGTAAAAAAATGTGTTTTCTATGCAAATGCTTTGTAGAATATAGAGCTTTTATAATCGTCATGCATGAGTATTTTGCGATTAGTAGATTTACGCGATAAATTTACGATTTATTATTACAATAAACACGCCCCTATAAAACGCCTAGAAAACTTGTATAAGAAATCCGCCTCTACCCGAAGGAAAACCGGAGCAAATCCCAGGCCATGATGGGGCTACAGAATTATGTACACAACCTTGCCAAAGTTGAGTACACATAAAACTAAATTAATATGAGCAATCAGACACAACACAATCATGCAAGAAAATAGTTTTTTGAAATTGTTATAAGTTATTTAAAAAGTACTACAGCAATGGAGTGATAAAGTACAAGACGGATTTAACTTTTATTAAAATCAATAAATTCTTTTACATTGTAGAAGCACTGGTGCAGGAGGTAGTATTTAACCGCGGATTTGAAGAGATTAAATTTCATAATGTCTTTTCTATTCATGGGCAGGGAATTATATAGAACGATTCCCGAATGATATGGTCCTTTTTTGGCAGAGAGTGGTTGACACTCTAGGGCGATGAATATGATTACTATTGCGAGTATTGTGTTTGTGAACGAGACTGTTTCGTGTAAAGAAAGGGTGGCACTTCAGTAATTCCTTCTTAACAAACACGACCGTTCATAAATATAAATGCAGGGAAGTGTTAAGATATTTAATTCCTTGAATAAAAGTTTACAAGAGTTTCGGGGGTGAGATTTACAAATTATCCGAACTATTCTCTTCTGAATTCTGAAAGTTTGAATGCTCTGACCGGAATTGCCCCAGAAGGTAATGTCGTAACGTAAATGCGAGTAATTGTTTGCCAAATATACGCTACGGGAAATACGTGGACTAACTACATTAACTAAGATTCGAATTGCGTAACGCAATTTGCTTAATTGGGAATTAAGATTGTCAACGTGACAATTCCATTTGAGGTTGTCTTGAATATGGAGACCTAAGAATTTTGTATTCCTAACAGTTTTTAATTGTGTTCCGTTTAAAGAAAGAGAAACCTGGGGTAAAGATTTTGTGATACTATTGTGAAATGACAAAAACATTGTTTTGACAGCGTTTACAACGAGGCGATTTGCATGGAATCAAGTCGAAAGGTTACACAAAAAATTTTGAGCGTTGGCGTGTTTACATAGTAAATTATTGTCATCAGCAAATAGAACTATTTTGGAATCTGATGTGGATGATGACATGACATTCACATGCAATAAAAAGAGTATAGGACCGAGAATTGAACTTTGGGGTACTCCATAAGTAAGTGACTTTGTTTCTGAAAGACAACGCTGAAGTATTTTATTTCTAGTATAGGATGTTTCGACCTGTTGATATCTATCTTTTATTTAAGAAGTTAGCCATTGATGTGGAACTCTACGAATGCCTAAAGAATGCAATTTGGAAAGGAGAATTCCGTGATCGATGACATCGAATGCTTTGGATAAGTCAAGAAAAACACCCTGAGGATTTTCTCCACGGTCAAGAGTTATGGTAACATCTTTTAAGAAAGAAAATATGGCGCTTGTAATGGAAAAGGATTTCCTAAAACCGTGTTGATCATCAGAGAGAATGTTATTTTTTGATAAAATATCTAGAAGACGCAATCTCGGAGAACAATGTTTCTATGATTTTTGAGAAAGTGGGTAGTAGAGATATTGGTCGGTAATTTCCAATATTAAGTTTGTTTCCTTTCTTGTGTAAAGGTTTCACTTTAGCTCTCTTAAATATGTTAGGAAACACCCCTTCCGATAAAGAACTATTTAAAATATTTATGAGTGGATTTAATATAGCGTGGGACGAAAATTTAACAATAAACTCGGGTATATCATCTATGCCTGTTGAAAATTTTTTTTTAATAAGCTGATGATTCTCATGACTTCACTGGCGTTAGTTTTGGAAGTGAACATAGAATTGGGTACGTGGGTGGACATAATTGGACATGGTTTTGGATATATTGAGTTCGTTATTTTACCTATTTCTGAGAAGTAAGAATTTAACAAATTTGCGATGTCCTGAGGATTTGTTACGATTTTGCCATCGTTTAGTAAAGAAATATTTTCCTCGCAATTTTCAGAAGTTGACGGGAAATTTTTAACAATATTCCACATGGCTTTCATCCGGTTGTTCGATTTTAGTACCTACCTGTCGTTTTCAATAACTTTAGCTTCATAGACTACTTTTCGAAGAATAGTCTTATATGTACGAGAATAATCATGGAATTCGGGTGATTGATTATAGAGTTTTGAAAGATAATATAAACGGCGTTTGTTTTTTGAAGAAATTCTTATCCCTCGGGTGATCCATCTATTGTATTTCTTTGTGTTAATTAACTTGCGTTTTATGGGAAAGCTAGTTGTAACGTTTTAGGACTATTGAGATAAATACATTGAATTTGTCGTCGGTGTTTGGCAATTGTAAACATTTTTCAATATTTCTTCACGCAAATTATTTATAAATATGGATTGTTTTGCGTCAATAAACTCCCTTGAAAACTTGTAAAGGAATTTAAGTGTTTTTAGTTTATTATTAATAGTCAATAATTGAGCAAGGTGATCGCTGTATCCGGCGATAAACACTTAAAATATAATATTTTATTTTCGCAAAGAGTTTGTGATTCACGAGAAATGGTATTGATTTTAGATTGTGGAGGGGAATATGAATTTGGTACAGTTTCTGGTTCCGAATCAAACCCGCACACTGCACCCGAACGCGATTGTCACCTTCGAGTGCCACATCGTACTCCTGAGCGCAAGTTGTAACTGTGTATAGGGGTGGCAGGAGATGTGAATGGAGGACTAGATGAGGACGTGGGAGAAGCAGGAGGTGAAAGAACGGGGACAGAAGAAGAAATGGGTGTGGAGATAGGAGGAGATGGTGATGTGGTAGGAGCAGAGGAAGGTGGAGGAGGAGATGAGGTAGGAGCAGGAGGGGTTGTAGGAGTGGGTAAAGGGGCAGGTGGATGGTGTGAGGTCAGATGTGAAGCTAGGAGAGAACCGAAGTGATGTTTCCCAGACGATCTCAGATGTAAACCCTGCTGGGTAAAGTCCTTGGCAGTCAGGTGTGGTTGCAAATAAAAAAATGTGATATTTGTGTCTGCCAGGTGATGTTTTAGGGAGATGTTTGCCAAGTTAATTTCGTGGTTTATTTGTGAAACGTTGAAGCGTGGAGGTAGGCTAGAGTGTACTATGTTTTTGTGCTGAGAGGCAATTTTTTTTGTAAATGTTCAGACGCGTTGAAATGACCACTCAAGTGAATATCGTTCTGCCCACCTATGATGATTACTGTGTCCCGCTCTGTGAGTTTTTTTAGTGTAGGTGTCCAGTTATCGAATAACTTCAGCCAAACGAGCGTTTGGCTTAAAGAAACCGGTGACTGAGAACTGGCTACGGAGCAATCCATGCCTAACGGCGGACATTTATAACAGATTGCTCTGAGTAAAGAGATGTGATAATTTCTTATTTTCAAGTAATAAGTGTCCATTCATTCGAGTTTGGGTTGTGTGATGTTCTCTTATTTGTCTCAAAATTTGCACCGTAAAATGTTCTACATTGAATTGTTTGACTCATTACGCCAAAGAGAGAAAGTCGCGATAATGTAGTGTTTTGGCTTCATGTTTTGGATTGTTAGTTAACTTCAAGGGTCTCATTTTCATTTCATAATACCGAATAGTAAAGGAAATTATAATTCATATCACATATGGTTTGTTAACATTTCAGTAACACTTTGATCATTACCTTCATTCAAAACATGATTCTACTAAACTTTACTTGTTTGGTCACAAACGTATCCGGAAAACCTGCTAATTGACTTGATTCTTTTCTATATCCTACAAGTGAATTGGAGGACACGTATTTGTGGTGTTAATCCGAGGAAATGTGAGAAATGTCCTCCAAACCGAAATGCAACGCATGATATTGATATGAGTCCAACACCTGCCCTTTACAACGCGGTCATCCAAATAATGAGATTAGGTCGAGTAAGAGCCCTATGACCGGAAGCTCATCACATAATAAAATACGACATACTCTCATGTATTTTGAACAAATTTACATAATATAAGCTTGATGAAATTGTGCTCACTTTGCCAATTCCCCTAATAAAGCGCTTTACACGCCTTTTTGTCCGGCGTAATACTTGGCCTTAGAGCCATTTAATATCATCTTGGTAACATTTGCGGACATGTGCTCCTGGATGTTTATGTTTCCTATTAATGTGTTCTATCATGCCTCAAGTATTTTACCTGGAGTTCTCAGATATTACATACATATTTTACAATTAAACCTGTCTGTGTTCAGGTTGTATGCGAGTGGTGACTCAAAATTGATTTTCCGCATGATTGAACGTTTCATTTTCAAGATATATTACCTTATTGGTTTAATGCATCGAATGCCTTGTATTAAAGTTATGGGTTAAAACTTCATGCTATAAAACTTGTGGTATTACCCAGACCACCGTGACTAAAAAATCGTCACGGCGACCCCGTACGGTGCACTTATGTACGTCAATGACTCATTGTGCTCTCGAATTATACCTACCCCGAGAAACAATCTGAATGATTTGTAATGAGCATGAACTGATTCTTTCAATTTATCTTCTTTAGGAGAGATATATGCAAATGTGTCTTGAAAAGCAGTAATGTAAAGTGTCAAATATATTTGTTCTATGAATGTGCTACGAATACTAACTTTTCGGGAGCGAAGAAAAAAGACTTTCTTCCCACTGATGAATTAACAAGAATAGGTAAACTAGGCCGGCGTATACATTCATACTTTTGTTTGACTTAGTTTCATACATTAGGTAGTGTGGTATGTAGTAGTTGGAATTCATTTACAGCCAACTACAGCGGATTCACTCCAACCAACCTTTTCGATCTACTGCTTTTGTAGCTCCTTTGTGTCATGCAAAGAAATTTCAAATCACTTTCTTTCGTCGATTATCAATTTAAATTTTTATATGACCATTTTGCTGGCAACTCCTTCATTAATTATGATTATTTTGCTTTTCCGGTCTTAACGACGTGTGCTGCGTCAACATTCAACTTTGCGTGCTTTGCCTGCTCAACTAATCGTTTACTCGTCTGCAAACACTTGACAGTTAGTTTTCTATCGCTTCTGCAACATCTATTGAAAATGAACTAAGATTTTTCCTGATGATATCCCAAACATAGAATACTCTACTTGTTAAACTAAGGCTCTACAAAGCAGAGAACTCGAACCCACCATTTTATATACCATCTGACTTGATTTGACAGATGCAGAATTAACGTCAGGTTGTTTATCATGCGTTTTCGTTTGAAAAATTGATTTATTGAATTAAAGGTATGTATAACTTTAATTTTTGAAATTCATCATACAAAATATTATTACCTTAATGAAAGTTGACCCTTGTTATGTTGCGCGTATTAAAAAAAATTATTTACACTTATTATAATTATTTGAACACCTTGAAACGAGGAAAATGGTCTTCAAATGAAGCACACTTTATGTTATACTTTTCAAATGTGGGAAGACAATAATTATTGAAGAGTAACCAGTGACAAGTACCATTAGACTAAATACAAGTCTTTGTGATGGTGTACGTATTGTATTTTTCTGATTTCTGACGATAATAAATTCAAATTAGAAAATACTTCAAAACTTTAATGCTACAAATAATTAAATTGATCACGAAGATCTACAGCACACACACATTATATATATATATATATATATATATATATATATATATATATATATATATATATATATAT
>NNCF01126465.1:1929749-1950601 GCA_002313205.1 Laupala kohalensis
TAATTATCATTAACAATTAATGAATTATTAAGTAACTCGAAGGATAAGGAACTTGGATAGTCGGGGTTCGTGCCCCATTCTTTTCAGAAAAACACACACGTTTGGCAGTAGAACTACGCATAGCACAAACTAAAACTGGTTTTATTATCACATAAAATCATTTTACATAAATGGCCATCCCCTCCATTATTATATGCATGATGATACACTCCCCCAAAACTTACCTCCAAAGTTCACACGTTATATAAATATTACACTCAGAATGAGGCGGGTTCATTGAATAGTCCCCCACTATCCATCTCCTAAATTTACTTTTTTACAATCAACAACAATAATGAAAGTAAAGCTAGTTAGTTCAAGTTCATGAGGGTTTATTTCCCCGTTAGTTCTTTGTCATTGGCGCACACGCTTTTAATTAGTCAGATCGACTAAATTGCTCGCCTTGTGTCGACTGCATGCTACCAGTAATTAATGTTACCTTTTTTCTCGACGTGATTGACAGGTAGGCCTCCTTCTACCAAACTGCAAGGTCGCCAGGAGCAGACGTTCAGTTCAGTGACCCATGTATAGGTGTCTGCGGCAGCTAGGACCTCCCTCTATAAAGGTTGTCTCCACCGTCACCACTCCATCTATAGATGCCGTCTGGCCCTCCCCAAGATTCCCAGCCTAATTCAGGCTCTTGATTTCGTGTCACGAATCGCGAACCTCGGCTCATGTTCAACACTCACTACGAAGAATCTCTCCCCAAAAATGCAAGTCAATTCGTCTGGTGGTAAATTGCTAGATATCTGTTCACCACACGACAACTCGGGACGAACTCCATTTCCGAAATACGTTGAGCTTCTACAAGTTCCAACACGAACTTACAAAAACTCGTACGAGTTGAATCTCGGAATGTACTCGGGATATAAATTCAGCATATTATCCAGCTTGGAATAATCATATCAACTCAGAAAAACTGATTAATAATCGTCGATGTATCTCTGTGCCCTGAAGTGATCTGCGCTCCTCTTTTTATACGTTCGAGTTCCCACTTCGATACAAAATTTGGAAAAAGTTCACGCCTCCCGCCATGTCACGTGAATTTTAAACGGCCAATCCTTGCCTTCGTTTCATTTCACACGAACGTCCTCGGATAGGCCAAAATGGTCATAACGTATGTTTAAAACCCAGCGAATCCCATTGCTTGGTTTTACACTCTTCCTTCCTCCGGTGCCCTGTGGATACCTATCCCACGCCCTGGTCATTGTTGTACCCTTTTCGCCGACTCAAAGAATCTGGAGTTCGGCAAATGACTAGCCCATCTCGGGACTCCTTAGGGCTGCTGTAATTAGCTTTAAGAAGTGCCGCCTTTCCCAGGATCCGGCGCTGCGCCCCTGAAACATGTGTTTCGCACTGAGTCCTTGTTCGCTCCCTCCTTTGAAGAGTTTTACAATATATATATATATATTTGGAATGTGGCAATGATTTGCTTTTTACTGTTTTGAAAATCGAAGACTTGCCACATTCCAAATCTAATATATTTCCTTGTATGTCTAAAAGTATTTCCCGTATCCTAATCTACCTTTATTTTTTTCTTTTGTTTTATCGATTCCGACAATCGTGTCTATATTGTTATGACAGGGTTATTTTTGTATTGTAATACTTCTTTACAGATAAACTAATACTGAAAATAAGTGTTAAATTCCTGGACGTAAATGTTGAAAATAGATAAATAATTTTGAGACGTAGGAGAACAATAAAAAATTCTGTACACTTATAGAATCGTACAATAAGGAGTTACGGTCTATTCATCTATTGGCGCTGTCTGGTGATATATTTAATTGTCGCATTTGACAAAGGATTTGTTTGAATAGTTCGTTTATTATTTTGTTCTCTAATACTTTATGCTAACTGGTGTATCTAGGGTTATTGTTTTCCCTTGATCTCATCCAGAAACCACCTCCTCCTTTCGGCGCCGTACAAGGGACACTTTCATTAAACATGTTCGGATGTTTCCTTTCCTTCATTGCCTAAACACTCCGTGTCGTTAGTCCTTTTTCAAATGATTTGTATCAGCGCTGTACAACTTATCTTAGCCCCCGAGCCATTTTCAATACGCTTTCGATCGATCGGGACGGCACGGGATTGGGTTTGGCAAAATGTTGCCAGGAGAATAAAACTAATGTTATTTATTTATTTATTTCTAATGCGATATCTTCATTCTCGTCAACAAATTTACATTATTTCATGCCGGAAAAATTAAATAGGATATTTCTTTATTTTTAATAGTTAGTAATATAATAAAATGTTTTTATGTGGTAATGTATGACGGGGTAATTCCGAACACAATTTTCTATTTTCTCCCGTTGGACATGCCACGTCAAATATTAATTCTGACAGCATAGATTTAGAACACGAAGTTGTGCCTCTCAACATTTCTCGAAAAATCAATGTAAAATTTACTACAACTCGCGGGTCGTGAAAAAATGGCAGCCAGTCAGACAGCGCTGATCTATATCATTTGATGGATCTTTATCCAACTCGGATGGAAACGTTCTAGACAAAATAGTATGATATTTAAATTATTACACGTCGAGAATAGAAATTTATGAAAGCCAAATGTAACACCACTTCATTAAAGCGTCGCCAAAACAGGCAGGCAGGTAGTAGGATTGCTTCTGTGAAGATATCTATGTATCAAACTGCGTTGAAGTGTGTGAAGTGGTCAGAAGAAAATTTCAAACCCCCAGGAGAATCTAAGTGAGTTCTGCTAGCACAGAATATAAATGACAGTTGAATCTAACGTATATTCTGTACGAAAATAAAAATGTTTTCTTTTATGTGCAAGTCTATTTTATTTACCTGAGTAATATGGTAGATACTACTTTCCCCCATATCTTCTAGTTGCATGCAACTTTCATATTCGGTTTCATATTTAGCATTAAGAATTTAAACACGACATCTGAACAGTTATGAATGGTACAAAGTATTATACAATAAATCGTTACGTAAAACGTACAATTCTCTATGAATTTCTTTATTGTTTATTACTCAACAGTGATTTCATTTATCTGGAATAGAGAAGTCAAGTCACATTGTTTTTAAATAAATGAGTCTAGTAGAGTATTTTCTAGTTATAATCTTTAAATGTTGTTAACTCGGAGAGGAAGAAGTGAAAGATGAAATAATAGGGAACCGTCAACACACCTTTTAATGCCCCCCGCCGTACGATTCTTAGAGTGATTTGCTCGGTCCGGTTACGCAGAGAAGGAAAGAAAAATCTATAGGGGATATTTTCATATTGATGTGTATGATACTGACCCAACAGATTCGACACTTTTGCACAGGTAAATAAACAGACAGAACCCCTTTCTCAATGGGGGTCAATCCATTTCAAGTGATCCAGCACTGTTTGACTATCTCATAAAACATGTAAGTTTTGTACGTCCCTTGTTTACAGAGTTCACAGTGAAATAAAAACGTTAATGTCTTTCTCAAATGCCGGTTATTTTTGTTATTAGCCGCGCGCCGTACTCATAGCAGCCAAAGTTGTCGAACTCAAATAAGCTAAATTCAATTTTTGTAGCAATTTGTTTGAAATTCAATTTCTCAAAGAAGGAACAGTTTCTTAACCTCAATTTTTCTGTTGTTGTTTTTTAAAATAAAAGAAATGTTACTTAAATATACCGTGCGTGCGTGACTCAGTTTTGCACGAACAGTGGCGTAGAGAATGATTAGATTTCAAAATTTGTGTTCAGTTTGTTGACCGTTTACCATAATGGAGTGCCATATTCTGTAGGAGCTTTTACTAATGAAGCTTGTTACAATATTACGAATGGGATTTTTCATAATGAAATTAAATAAGATGAAGATTGTATTGAAGAAGAAAAAGTTTTTATTTAGATTGACTTCGGGAGTGACATCAGTTTGTAAGTATCATGAAATAAACTATTTGAACGAATATCGTAGCATGAGATATAACGCCGCTGAAAAATTGAAAAGTAAAATAAAACAAAACAATAAAATAAAACATATTCAAAGAGAGTACAATTTTTAAGATACTCCCCATTGATATTTTATTCAAAGTAATTTAGCTCTTACATATAGAAATAGAAAAATATGAGGCTGAGAAACTGTTCCTTCTTTGAGAAATTACCCTCCGAAAATTTAGTTCATTCGGGCTCGACAATTTTGGATACCAAGAGCAAATAATATTATGGAAAGATATATGACCTTTGTAGCTATTGGATTGAATGTACGAACACAATGCAGTTTATATGAAGAGTCTAGTTCAACTCAGTACTGAGTAATTTAAAAATCCGCACATTTCCGAATACTCGAAAAACTGCGCGTGACCGACAACAAAAATGGCTGCTATTCGAAAAACGAAGGCATGCATTTTTTTAAATTGGTTTCGAAATCTCAAAACATAGGGAATGGACCTAAAATTATGATTTTGTTTTGCGATGCCACCAAAATATTTTTCTGAACCACTTGAAATGGATTGACTCTATTTTAGAAACTTTTGAAAATTCTCATTATTCCAATTACAATACATCCTATTGCAGTGTATACAATATAATTTTCATCATAGAAGATTCAGTTATTGAAATATGTAGTTCGTTGAGTTGCCCTGAAATCGAATTAGAATTTGTTCATATCAATAAACGTCTTTTGTTGAAAGTGTAACTTTCAAGTCAATTTGACTCTTCAAGTTTATAAACCGGAAGAATATTTTAAATGAGTTGTATTAGTATTTATGAAAAGTATAAAATTTCAGCGTTAAAGGAGGGTACCATAAAGAATATTCATCACTAGTTTTTTTTAATTTACTTCAAATTCCATATTTTATTTTACTGATATTTTTGTCCCTTGTTTAGCTCATGGAATTCACTTTAACCTTCATATAACCCTCGAACACCCTGCTGAGTTCTATTGCATCACACTCAAATTTTCGTAATGACCCCTTTCTTCAAGGTCAGAGAGTCGACGGTTGCTCCTGTGTATAGTACGCGCCACAAATAATAGGATTAGAGTTTACCATTCTGCAATTCTTTTATACGTATACCGCGATTAGATAATTTAAGAAGATTATTAACGTTCGTCAAACGATTTTTCCAGTATTCTTTAATTTAAAAAAAAACGAGTAGTGACAATCGAGAGTAATTGTTCTTATACAGAAAGGAAGTGAATTTTCAATCTTTCTTGCCTAATATACACAAATATGAAAATAAATATAATTACAGAATCCCTCAAGAAATAAATTCATCAATTTTTCTTTTTTTACCAATATCTAATTCGTTTGCTATAATTTCCATTCAACACTTCTATTTCTGTAAATGGAAACTACGGTTATTTCCTTTCTTGTGATATTTCAAAATAATCCTCAATGATTCGCGAGAAGCTGCAGAGGCGAAAGGGAAGTGAGTAATATTTACTTCATTTTATAAATCTAACAATATTTCTTGTTCTTGAATCTCGCATGCAAAATTCTTAAAAGTTCAACTGTACAAGGGGGCAAGAGTTCGATTATTGTATCATTGTATGATAGTACTATCATTATCACACGTGTGATTATTGAAACCTCGCACGTGGAAGAAAAAATACAAGAATATTTAAAATTATACAGATACAAAAGAGACATTACAATAATTTTGTCATTTGGTTTTGTGGCAGCATGAGTGTTTGTAATGGTGGAGAGGAAAAACGGAAACATTCATTATGGGGAAGTGTTTAAAATCAATGCTCCCTGACTATAGACATCACATTACTTTAGAAGCCTTTGTGGTGTAACACAACTAACCATTCTTAGAGAAGAAATCATTTTATCAGTTATATTTATTATGTCCTCGGGGAAAGAAGTATAACGAGATTATACGTACTCAACTACACATGACATGGCACGTGTGATATACAATACGTAGACAAACCTATTGAAATGTGAAATGTCAGTAGAATACTCACGCGGGGGCGTAAGGGACCTTCAAATAGGTCTCCAAAAATAATATAAAGACAAATTGTATTTAAATATATTATAACTTTATTGTAATATACCTAATAACTGCTATTATTAAAAAGAAAACAAAATCAATTTTTTGTTGCATTTTCCTTAAAACAGAATACACAGCATAGATGTGTGGCTAGAACAGGGGCGTCCAAAAACCTCCTGCCCTGGACTTCATAAGGGCAACTGAATTCATTCCCCGGCTGCACTCGTAGCGTCACGTAGTGTTATGGCAGCGACGCGAGCAACTGCGTGCTAGGCATGGTGGAGTCACGCGGAAAGTTGGCGACGGCGTGCGCGATGACCCACGCGGCCGGGGTGAACTGTGCCTCAGAGACCTCCGAGACCTCCATATTGTCCTGTCGTCCTCGGGATCGAAGTACATCGTCGCCGCCGCCGCTGCTGCTGCTGCTGCTGCTGCTGCTGCTGCTGCTGCTGCTACATCCGGCGCTAAACCTCGATAGTACCACTCTCCCATTTCTCTCGCTCCTATCACTGCCTTGTCATCCAAGATATCCCGGATGTTAAATTACTTATGTTAATTAGGACATAACCAAGTGTCCCTCTCTGCACCCCCTCTGCATATTAAAGTAACAAAAATGGAAGATAAAAAATAAATTAGATCTGAATCCCATTCAAATCTTTCGGATGTAATCCACACGTTGGTTAATAAAGTCATGCGAATGTAACTCACATTTTATTAATTTGCAACATTTGATTGAAAATAATGTGAGGAGCGATGTCGCCGCTACTCCACCTTTGTGTCAAATTACCGTCTGCAATCCATTGAGGTGATTTCTTTGAGCTCTAGAATTCTATGAGATGATACAATGTATCTACTTATCTCCTAATTGGCGACCCCCTTTTCATAAACCTGGCTGTGCCCGTTCTCTTGGTTGCCCTGACAATCGACCAGGTCAAGGTTTTACAGACAAATGTATGACTAAATAAAATGTTAGTTAAATGATAAAGGCTAGTAAGAAATGAATAAGTAGGAAAGCAATACCTTGTATACTTAAAAATAAATAATGAAGTTTTGTTCCATTTCAAATTTTTTGATGCAAAAAAACACACTTTCCACAATTTATGCCAGAAGCAAATCTTGGCAGTAAATTAATTTTGTTGTTGTTGGGCAAATTAGAGAATCACTTTAATTATCAATACACTTTAATTAACAACATTCAAATGAAAATAATGATAAAAAATGTATCTTATTAAAATTATGGAGCATAAATAATATGTATTTATAATATTACAGTCAACCCTATTTATGGTTCAGTTTTGTCAATAGTCTTAAAACTAATTTTTAGAAAATATTATCTAACATGTATTGCAGTAATTATTCTAACAATTCCTTCTTAATGAATTTGAGAAAATATTCAATATTACTGGATTGAATTCTGATGGTGAGGTAGAGTAGTAACAGAATGAAAATTGCAGAACATACATTATTTTGATTCCTGTTCTTGTACCAGGATACCAAAATATTAAGAAACCCTGATTCTGATTTTAAGATTAAATTTTTAATTTTGTTCTTGTTCAGTTCAGGGTCAGTGTCAAATAAATTTCCTCAGAAAGTACTTGGATTGGAATTTGAACTGTTCCTTGAATCCACATGACAGCATTCATAGAAATATCAAGAAAGATAAGGCTCCAGTGAAGTGAAAAAAATAAAATGAGTAAAATTGGATAAGAATCCCATCTGCATCCAGTGTGGCAGTTTATCTTGTTAGTGAAGCTGTGAATCAATCGATTTAGCTGTTTTCATTCATCCATTGCACAGTTATACAATTTTTTTAGAAAAATCTATTAACTTGTTGAGTACGTATTTCATTTCCTTTCTTGTTGTTATTGTAATTTTATCATGTTTTACCAATACAATATGTTTAATATTTATTAATTATAAAACAACATTCATTAACTGTTCATTACTTTTTATTTAACAATTTTTTTCCTGCCTTATATTTACAAATTTCCTTGCAGATATCAATACTTTTATATTTACATTAAATATATATTTTTTCTTTTCTTCTTGTCAATTTGAAATACTGGTTTTTACAGCATGCCAATAGAATTGAAATGTTCAAAATAGTGAGCTTCAACGAATAGTGAAGACCTCTCCTATGAATGTGTGCCTTTCAAACACTTGATAAATCTTGAATGAATTTACACCGGGATTATTTCGAGATCAATCCTTAATTCTGTCATGAATTAATAGGATGATCCCAACCTTAAGATATTAAAACCTAAACAAGAAGTTTTTTAGAAATTTCATTAAAGGAGAGTTGTTTTTTTTAAACGTATAGTTAAAAGTGAAGTAGCAAAATATTACAGTACACTTTCATTCTTGAGACATTTTAAAATTAATTTAATAATCTATGTACTCTTATGTTGCAAGACAGCCTACTCATGTATGAAAGCATGGTATTATTCTGGTACTGTTTGTATTAAGTAAACAAGAATAGATGTCATTTCATCTATCTCTACCTAGATTGAAGTTAGCATATTTTTTCTCAAATGTTAAAATCAATATGATTAATACTACTATCAGCTTGCTTCTGTAATATTGGATAATAAACTCCAATACTAATGGATATTTAGTTATACTTGTTTTGCTTTGTAAGCAAATCCTCTTTTTGGCTTTTGGTAATGGAAGTAGTCTTTTATACTTCTTTCTACCATCTGTGAAAAAAAAATTTTGATTGATTTTTATGTATTTATGTTTATTGCATTGTCTGTGAAAAACAAGAATATTTTATATCTTATTTAATATTGTTCCCTTACAACTTTTCCAGATTTTGTTGAACGTGAACATGAGCGAGAAAACTAAATCTAAGAAGGGGTTTCCCCAGTTACGTTCTGCAATGCGCATAGCTCATATTCCTGTTGTTGAAACCAGTTGGGATTATGCCTCAGGGATTTACAATAAAATAAAGGTAAGGTAAAGGTGTCTTTCACAATGCCTTACAAATGAAAATATGATGAAAACCCAAAAATTATAGTATTTGTTTGAATATTACCTTCTGTAATGTTACCTTCAATTTTGTTCTTTTAACATTAGAAATGTTTTTCAAGAGACTAAATATTTCTTCATTTAAATTCAATAACATTTCATTCACATGTGGAAGAGGTTGAAAATGTTCATCTGTAAATTTATATATATTCATCAGTGTGTGTTTGTTTTGACATTGCAGGGATCTAACTCATTAGTAGCATGGAGTTTGGGAACTGCTGAATCATCTGTGCAAGCTGCAATTGAAAAAACTATTCCTATTGTGAATGTGTTTGAGAAACCAATAGCATTAGTTGATTTCATTGTTTGCAAAAGTTTGGATTTGGTTGAAGAAAGAGTACCTTTGGTTACTCTGCCCCCAGAATTGGTAGGTTTTTTTATCTATAGGAAAAATTTGTTTTTTTTTTTTAGTTAAATTGATGAGTTAATGGGGTAACTTCTTAAATTAATTGTTTGTTGTTTTTTCTCTTAAAATAAAATTTAAAAGTTTAAATTCCATTTCATCAAAAAAAGATTGAAACATTAGACACCATTTCCTGTGAATTGATACTTTAAATATTTAATGTCCATAGATTCTTGTGAGTGGAAAGGAATATGTGAGCAATTCAATTGTCCAACCTGTTTTGAAACGTGCTGATTCAGTAAAACAGTTTGGTTTGGATCGAGCAAATCATGTTCTTGGAAGTAAATACTCAGAATTTGCTGCAAGTCAAATTGACAGTGCTCTAGACCTTGCAGACATGTACGTTGAGAAGTATTTACCTGGACAAGATGAACCAACTATTCCTGGTAAATAATAAATTCATGAAATTATTATTATTACTTTCTCAAAGTAATTTCCTAATGTTTACAGCAAGTCATAGCTTGGGAAACAGTAGAGCCGCCCAAACAATACAACATGTGGATCGTTTCTCTCGTAAACTCCAACGAAGATTAACACAGCGCACTTTATTGGAAGCAAAAGCTTTCAAGAAAGGTGGAGAAGACTTGATGCAAAATTTACTCAATATTGCTGAACTGGTAAGTGTATGAAACACGATGATTTAATAAAATACAAACTTTATCAGAGATTTCTCTACTATTATTATTATGAATTATGTTTTGTAAGCCAAATGTTTACTTTAGTTAGCTCGAGACCCAAAAGCTGTATATGTATTGGCAAAAGATTTGTGGGGTGAACTGAGTAAAGATGAACCTGAAAACCAAACTCCACCTGCAAATTTAGAGGAAATGACTGTGATGATAACAAGAGAAACAGCTCGGAGATTTGTACACTTAATAAATTATACTCAACAAGGACTTTCAAACCTCCCTGAAACACTCTCCATAAGGATGCACACTCTTATAATATATTGCAACCAACTAACTGATACACTACTTAAGGTGAGATTTAGCTAATAATTCTTTTAAG
This sequence comes from Laupala kohalensis, assembly GCA_002313205.1. Classification (NCBI taxonomy): domain Eukaryota; kingdom Metazoa; phylum Arthropoda; class Insecta; order Orthoptera; family Trigonidiidae; genus Laupala; species Laupala kohalensis. Next base: position 1,940,160 of record NNCF01126465.1, read on the forward strand.
ATAAAAGCCACTTTGGATTTTGTCTAATAAATTGTAAAAGAAATCATTTAGCACATTCATAATTTTAATAAGTTTACAAATGTGAAAAAGTCTTAAAATTTTATTTTTTAATTTTATTTTATTTTAATTTATTGTATAGTTTTTCAATTTTATTGTTGTTATTCTCCAATGAAAATGAAGAAGGTTAATAAAGAATAATAAAAATGCTATAAAAACTTATAAAATATTTCATAGAAGCTTGCTAAATAGGTATTAAATCTCATCTCTCTGATCAAACAAATAATGTATGTAATTTAAATAAGAAGAAATTCTTATAATGTAACATATTTCCTAATAGAAGGAGAAGGACAAAATAATAATTATTCTCATATTAATTGAAAGTTGTAGTTATCATTAAAGATAGTATAAAATAATTTTCACCATTGGGCACTATCATTTTTATTCTCAACAGGCTATTCATTTTGAAGATGCCAAGTATATTATTATATCGCAAGCTAAAGAACAAGTTGCGAAGATTCAAGCACTTCTTGATGAGATCAACTCATACAGCAATCAGGTTCTTGTAAGCGTTTGAAAAGTTTGGGTAAATTGGGAACACTAACATTCTTTTGCTTCTTAACCATGGACTATGGCAATTGCTATAGTTTTGGGTATACTAAGCACTTTGGTTGAGTTTCATTGCATTTGAATGCCCTTAAAGCACAACTCTCTAGTAGGGGTTCTTATGACAAGTACACGAATTGCAATCCAACAGAAGACCCATTTTTATACAAATAATTTATCATTTTTTTATAATAAGTTTATTACTATAATTTTAAAATTTGTTTCTTTTCCCTTTTTTGAATCAAGTGGTGACTCAATATTCTTAGTATTTTATTTAATCTTTTAATTATTGTTCATTTAATAATGGCATATATCATTAGAAAATTTCCATTGGACTAGGGAGCAGAACTGTAACAAAAACATACCTTGCATGATTCTCTAGACATCATGGTAAAGTATCTTTTAAAAAGTGTAACTTCCACTTTTAATGAAGGGATGGCTTCTAAACAAATACCATTGGTGTAACTTTATGATTCCAAATCCTAAAAGTTAAATTACACCTCCTTCATAAAATGAATTCTAATTCATTTTTGAAATGCAGAGAGGGTTAATTAGAGATGGATTTTGATTAAGTCTGTTGTTATTAGATTTGATTAATATCCCTCTGCTGATCTGGTTTCAGGATTCCCAAGATTTCTAACATCATGGGGATGTCGCAAAGGGTAGGGGTAAGTTGAGGAGAGAAATCAGAGACATTGAAGACTTGAAAGACAATTCTTTCCTCAATTCAGACCTTCCATACAAAAAAAAAAGTTGTAAAATGTTGTAACAATATCAATAAAACTCCCTGTATTTCAGTTTGAAGAAATAAAATAAATTATCTTTCAATACAATTCTGCTCTCTATTAATACAATCTGGGTCACACTATTTCATAGTGCATGGAGTAAAAACCATTCATTCAAGAAAGCAATGAGGGCATGCAACCCCAAAAGTGCTCAGCAATTGGAGTGTATCATAGGGGTATTTCAGAAGGAAATCAAATTATTTTCAGCTATTAGTATGTATTTATATACATGTTTTTCTTTATTTACAAAAGATAATCACAAAAAAACATTATAGTACTTTCTGTTCTATCAATTTCTCTGTATCATAGGTCATTCAAACATCCTTCCATAACCCCAAATTCATTCAAGATGTGATAAATGAAAAAAGTTGGTGAAATATAAAAGATCAATGGAAATCTTTAAAGCTGAAAGATATAATAAATTGTCTTATGTATTCAGTAACAAATTTTTGTGATGTATAATATGAAAAAAGTCTAATTTTTTCTCTGAATTTAGTCAACTCATATTTTTCAGCAAATATTGATATCTTTATAACGGGATGTTTTTTCCGCCTTTCCATCCAATACTACATATCTTCCACACTGATTCTAAAAAGGCTCTTATTCACAAGAAAAAAAAACACTACTTAACAGGTTTATAGGTCAAGCAGTAGGAAAAGAACAGAAATAATAATTCTATATGACACAAATCAACTGCACTATCAATATTTCCTTTAAACAAGCTAAGTTAAATATTTAATATCATGTTTCAGGAGCGTGTCACACAACTGGCTGGCAATTCAACAAAAGCACTTCCAGAACCAACAAAGAAACCAGCAAAACCAACTTCAAAAATCCAGAATGGGTCTCGTTCATCAGTCGGAAACCATTTGGATAAAATTGATTAGGTTAAACATTTCACATAAATTCTCTTTCAAAATTACAAGTAAAGGTATTCATATGTGAAACTCATTATGTGAGAATGACACAAAACCTCTATAAAGTGGCTGGAAAAATCTAGGGATGCTTTAAATAACTAGGTATATCCAATGATGATACTTTTAATTTCTTTTCTTAAAAATAATTTTGTACTTTGTCTCTATTCCTTATATTTTTTTATGGTTCTATTCTTTTTGTACACCTGATGAATATTATATTTTTTTTACTCATAAATATAATTCCAAACAAAATTTGAAAAATAAAGAAAAAAGAAAATCAGAGACTCAAAAGAAAAGAACTTGTTTGTTTGCTAATATTCATTTGTTTCATTCAGATTAGATTAGATTAAAAAGTAGATTGGGTTGGGCCCAGATATGGACAGAACCCCATATGTAGACCTAAAAAGTCCTTTGTATCCTTTAATTTGTCTAAGAAGCCAAAGGAAAAGATCTAATTTTTCATATTTGATTTATTGGGATCTGAAAACTATTGCTTTATAAAAATGATATTATTGAAAGAATAATATTTCAGAAACATATTCATCATATTATTATGATCTTCTAGAATTTTGGAGTTACTTGGTTCATTCATCCCCAGAAAAAGATGTTTCATGTTTTTCATAAAAATGTGTTTTTTTTACAATAGGAATTAAAAATAGTGAGTAGAATTTATTTGATTAGATAGCCATATTTAGAAAGGGTGTCCAGATTAAAATATTTTATTAGACTTACCTAATAACATAGTATAGTTATTAGTGACACATTTTATAGCATACCTCTTTAATTAATGCTAACATTTTAATATAGTTTTTCATTTAAGTGTTGTAATACAGTATATTCAATTTATTGTAATTGTTTTTTGTATTTTAATTCATAATCTATATCTTATCAGGAGAAGAAATAATTTGACAAAAGACTGATAAGCGGATGACTTGAGTTGACAGGGAAATAAAATCTCTGATGTTTTGTATTACAGATTAATAAAGAAAGAAAATGATCTTTTACATGTTTATTTTCATCTTGCATAAAAATATTTCACCAAAGATCAAAATTAAAAATGTTTACAAAATTCCCGTTTACGTTTTTTATCTAAACGTACATTATTATAACAATAAAACAAATATTTAAAATTATATCAACAGTAAAATATTAATTGTTAGTCCTTCATAAAATATGATTAAATTACATATTGCTTATAAGAAATAGAAGATCTCTACTAGTAATGCAGAAGTAACATCGTAAGTTCACAAAATTTAGCAGTTGGATCACAAAATTGATCTCCACGAGTAACATAACATGTTTATAAAGCCCATTTACTTAGTTCTTAACAAACAGAGAATATACTCAGTGATTCCTGTGTAATACTATTATGTACAACATCTTGGATCTACTCTACCAGTAGCGCATCCAGACCGCTATGAAGGGGGAGGTGGGGTAACCAGGAAGGAATCGGGGGAGCATTTCTGTTTGAAAATCATGGTTTTACAACACAAATTTTATAAATATTATCTGTAGATAAAATAAATCAACTCATCAAATACATAATTAGCAATACTAAATAGTGACCAAATTTATTTAAAGTGCCAAATACGTATAAAATATAAGAATTTATAACAAAATTAGAAATTTATAAAGATACAATTCAAATAATTCAGAGGTGCCCACCCCCTAAACCCTATGATGCAACCCCCCCAAATTTGGGACACCCCCTAACCCCCCCCCCNTTAGAAATATTTTACTACTTTATCCCTCTTATTTACCCTAACTCCAGATCCTGTTTTCAAAACCAGTGCTCATGCTTTCTCATACACTTTTAAGACTCTCATCTATATAGTACGCAAGCCAACTTTACAAAGAAAAAAGCAACCATTTTCATGCATCCTATATTGACGTTGACAACAGCAGTTTAATCTTCTGTGTATAAAATAAAGGGAAAGTGATTGCTTGAAAATGGCAATTGTTTGGTACAATTTTTCTAGAAATTTAGTGCGGAATAAAGAATTAAACTATTTTTTGTCTTTTACATACGCGGTAAAAAATCGTTGGCACAAAAATATCCAATAGGCCAATCATTCCGACCGCAAAGGGTAAGGATGTTTGTGTGGGTGAAAAGTTAAAGAGAGCAAATGGGAACGAAAAAGTGGTGTCAGTGAGGGAGGTAGCCAGCCGCCTTCCGGTATTCTACAAGTTATACGGTATTACGCATGATGTAAAAAATTCGGTATCAGAGACTAAAAAAGGAATCTTTCCGTCAAACTCTCGCAATTTATTTCTTGGTTAGACTGTCTAGACCACGAATATGATAAAGTGAAAAGAATGTTCATCACCTATATCCACTTTACTGATAAAGAATAAATTTAAATGAGATTACAATACATAATTAGACTTTAATTTACATTTCAGCAGCTAAAAATTAGGAAAGTACAAGTTTGAGTTTTTAAAATTTCAAAGCCTCATGCTCAGATTCCATATATATTCAGATTCATATGCGCTAAATTGAGATTTTGAGGTTTCTTACATTTCATCGCTTTATTTCACTGGATAAGCACCTCAGATACATGTCCCCTTCTTCACTTGCAAGATTTATAAAGCAAGAGAATGAGACAATTAGCAGATTTGTCACTCGATTGGGAGAAACGTAGGCCATGAAAATCCTCAAGAAAAATGTACAAGTAATATAATTTGTAGCGAGTATTGTTGTGCGTGACTGCAAATATTCGTGAACTAAATTTACATGAAAGAAACCAATATCATCGTACAATTCGAGAAACGACAGTTTTTCTTTCACCTCTCTTCTTATCTTAAACCGCACGCAGTAACGCTTCACCAGCGCTTGACGCTTTCTCAGACTACGACTCAGAAGGTCCACTACCGTTGAGCATCACTTCAGATATTTTGATTATCTCATTAATTTTAAATAGTTTTTGACAAAAGTTCTATCCACTTATCTTATCCAAGAGTTTATCACTCACAAGAAACGAAAAACTATTGTCAACGCAGTAAAAATTGGTTAATTTCTCTCAAATCGTGTAAACCATTATAACAAAAACACGCAGGCTCCCGAACGGCGATACATGGGAAAAAGATGAAATATAAAATTGTTCTCCGAACTTGTTCACGCACAGTAAACTAATACACTGAAGGGAAAGCTATGAACATTCAGTGCAACTCTATTTTCTAGATCGGTCGTCTGTTGTGTAATCTTTCCATTTCAANCTATAACAAAAACACGCAGGCTCCCGAACGGCGATACATGGGAAAAAGATGAAATATAAAATTGTTCTCCGAACTTGTTCACGCACAGTTAACTAATACACTGAAGGGAAAGCTATGAACATTCAGTGCAACTCTATTTTCTAGATCGGTCGTCTGTTGTGTAATCTTTCCATTTCAAGATAGGGAGGCAGGTATCTGTTGCCACTTCTTCGTTTACGAGAGGCGACGAGTCTCTCGATCTTTTGATACACAAGAGGTGAACCCCCGACCCGTATCCCACGCTCGTGTCTACTTATTCAGCGGTCTAGATCTCTGCTCGGCATGACTTTATAATAATAATAATAATAATAATAATAATAATAATAGTGCCTTTATTTTGGCGAGACCCAGACCTTAAAATCTGCTCTTCCGTCTAACATTTTAAAACTTTTACATTTTAAATACAAGATGAAAACTGGGAGGGTCGTATTTACATTTAAAACTGAGAAGCTATAATAGGGACCATCCCGGTAAAACCTTAAGCGATTGAGTAAACCCAGCAAAACCTCAATCAGGATGGCGGCTTAGTGCCGAACATGGATTAAAAGCAGCAGTAACAGNGTGCCTTTATTTTGGCGAGACCCAGACCTTAAAATCTGCTCTTCCGTCAAACATTTTAAAACTTTTACATTTTAAATACAAGATGAAAACTGGGAGGGTCGTATTTACATTTAAAACTGAGAAGCTATAATAGGGACCATCCCGGCAAAACCTTAAGCGATTGAGTAAACCCAGCAAAACCTCAATCAGGATGGCGGCTTAGTGCCGAACATGGATTAAAAGCAGCAGTAACAGTACAATATAATTATGAATATACAAATAGAAAAAAATATAGTGATTACAAAAAGGATATCAAAACAAATTATTACATAATGACAATATTTACAAATTACACATTATAATATGATTATACCTTACTAGATACATATTACACTGTATTTACAAATTATATATTACGTAAGATCATATGAAGCTAGAGTACTGAAAGAATGAAAGAGAGGTAATGTAAAAGTAAAGAAGAGGAGTATAAGGAAAGAAGGAAAGAAAGAAAGCATTCAAATGAAGGAGAAAAAATAGACAGAATGTGGGAATACTAAAGGGCATTGTTTTCCATCCACTCTGTAAGACGTCGCCTGAAAGAAGAGAAAGTTGATAGAGATTTTAGTTGAGCAGGAAGTTTGTTCCAAGAAAGTATTGTGTGTACTGTGAAGGATTTACTATAAAGAGTTGTGCCATGCCGAGGAATAGAGAGATGTGAGCCTCGCGCGCGATCCAGTTTCAAAAAAAACAAAACGTTTTGCTAAAACTGTCAAATGTTATTTTATTTTACGATTCATTTATCAGTTTCGAAAATGAATTGAAATCATTTACCATGTTAAAATGTCCTTAAAGTTTTTAAATTGATACATTGTTATGATTTTTATTTTAATATATATTATTTTTAAAACAATATTTATTATTTGACTATTAAATGTTCTAAACTTCCATAAAACCTCCATTTTTCGAACCCCTCCCACCCTAAAAATTTCAATGACGCAGTTTGCGTCACGATCCGCCCCCCTTATGGACACCCCTGAATAATTCACGAAAAGATATTTTTAATGCAGACATAATGAACAAACAAGAAATATTTAAGAAAGTTATAAAACAAAATCCCAATCAAGATATATTTTTAGGATATATCCTTTAAAACAACTGTCTTGAAGAGGTCTTCTTCTTAATCTGAGTACCAACAAATGAAGGATCTACTAGGTGAGATAACGAACAGCTTACAACGTACGTAGATACTACACAACGTATGGGAGGAAAAACGGTATCCTGTAAATGAATAGAATAACGCGTGCTGTCTATAGATGATGTAAAGCATGAAGAAAATGTCTCGAGACCGTCCCATCCTCTGTGAAGCAGGTAAAGGTCCCGTAAAGAAAGACGTCGCCTGTTGCCTCCTCCAACGCGTTTATAACATTGGAGGTTAACCGTGAGTTGTGCAGTGGCAATGAGGTTGCGCTGTATCGCTTTCATAAGTATTGCAGAGTTTAGTCTGCATGGAACACGCCTAGTGTTGCTAGTCGCTTCAACCAGTGCATGTAATACGCAGATATAATACAAATTTGTATGTTATGAAGTTATATGCAATTATAATATAGTGATTACAAGTTTGCCAATAACCTGTAAATTTAGTAAATTGAGGTCCAATTGAGGGGGAGAGGCTATGACCCCCTTTGTCACTCCCATAGATTCTACCACTGTACTTTACCTACATTCTGTGACAATTACNCAAGTTTGCCAATAACCTGTAAATTTAGTAAATTGGGGTCCAATTGAGGGGGAGAGGCTATGACCCCCTTTGTCACTCCCATAGATTCTACCACTGTACTTTACCTACATTCTGTGACAATTACACGATTTTATATCTTAACAATTATGATTCAGTATTTGGCCTTATCACATAAAGATTCCTCATAAAACACTAGATTGAGTTATTGTTTAAACCTTCCGCGTGTTATTCAGTCTTTAAACGTCATGGTATTTTCTTTCCATTGGTCGCAGTCCGTCTAAAAGCAGCATGAGTTTGTTTCTGCTAGCAAGAATCCGTACAGAGACGTCATTCACTTTCTCATTTCTCCACGCACCGAGAAGGAGAGTCCTTCGGTATTTGTTTGATAGAAGAAAAAGAGATTCAGTGCCCACCCGGAGGAACTAACCGTGGCAGGTAGAGAACGCTGGAGCGGGATAGCCCTTACGTTGTATAACTAGTGCAACATAACTCCCGCTCTCACTGCCGATCCAGAAGTGAGGGTGCGCGGGTAAAAGAGGAGGAAAATAAATGCTAGTCTGGAAACATTTGCCTTTCACAACGAAGGGTCTATTAATCCGGCGCACGCCTTCCAGATTTTCCCACCGATCACTGAACTACGACGACGGGCAGTGCAGTCGTTTTCGTGGAAAGTGTGACGATCCCACCCAACTACTAGCCATTATGCAAACTATGATTCGGTTTTCTAATGGGGTGGGATGGTCGCACTTTCTCCGAAAACGACTTCACTGCCCCTTCGACGTACACTGCCCTTTGTCGTATTCGGTGAGGAAATACAGAAGTTGAGCGCTCGATTAGTAGACCCTTCGCTTTGAATCAGAAATGTTTTCAGAATAGCTTTTATTTACCTCCTACTATAAAATGGCACTCCCCACTATGCCCTCCTGCTATAAAATGGAAAGGAGAGGATTGGGTTCGGCCAGTAATTTACGTGAAATACACATTAGTCCTTCTAAAAGGAAAAACAGCTTTTATAAATATTAGTTTATTCATTATTACCCCAAATTACAAGAATACAACAACGCATTTCACAATTTCCCATTTAAACACTTCCCCTCCAAAAGGAATGCAACTAATTACTACCAAGTTATACATGTTTCAGTATCACTGAATTTATCACTTTAAAATATTTTCAAACGGACTCATTCAGTTTAAAGTTTTTCTTTAGCAAAGTTCATCACACAAGTGTTACCATAGTTCATTATCTAAGTCCTTCTTCACATAAACATCTCAACAGTAAAAGTCACAATTGTCACAAGAGTCTTTGGTATGCTTTTGTTATTACTTGATGAAATTTTCGATGGCACACTATAAAGCGAACAAGGTACCATTATTGGCCCTTCGAAGAATTACCTTACAAATGAGGAGAAATTCAGCACCAACCGCCGTGGAATGTCGTTGACCTTCGGAGGGCGTGGATGCTGTGACTCCACGTCTAGCCGCTGTGGCCCCGACCGTACCAAAGCCTACCTAGATTAGTCGCGGTGACCCTTTCAGTTCGAATCCCTCATCGGACGTCGGATGTTGATTGAAGCCATCTTAGGCGAAACTTGATGAATACGTGAGTGCATCTCTTGCTCTCGTAATGATTAATTTCGTCACTCTTAATAAAGTCAGAATGTTCACCTTCACTAAATCACTGCGTTAACCGGTCTTTCATTAATGTCAGTTAACATCTCAGAACGAAAACAACGTTCTAGAATAAACCGGTGCGTCTCTGACAGGGCATTGACGCCAAAATGTCTCTTGAATAGAACATCCCGAAACTCAAAATCAGAATATTCTCGAAGATCACAACATTTATCAATTCTCAAAAAAGTCTAAACAGAATCTTAATTCTGAATCTCGAAAATCAGAAACAGAATCAAAATCAATTTCAGAATCGTCGTTCCTCAACTAATCAAAGTTAGAATATTTCTCTAAAATCATAATTACAATCATCTCGAAATCATCATCACAAAGCAATCCTCGTCAAAATCAAAATCACAATTTTCTCAAAGTGTCTCCGCTCCAATCTTAAATAATAAGCTCCCCACTTCTCTGACGGAACTAGGCAAACTTAGCTCCTCCCATCGCTGACGTCATTCATCCATTTTAGCCAATTCCTAACAATTATTCACTCACGTAGCTTTTCCCCAATTGGTTAAACTTTCTGTGACGTAGTTATTTATCAACCAATAACGGAGTTTGTTTTAACTAACACCACTTCGTCTTGTGACTCGGTATTTTCCCTAAATTGACATCTAATTTACAATCAACGGATTTGTGACGCACTTCTCTCACAAAGGTCTATTCATTCTACCAAAAGGAATCCATTTCTCTTCCCCTGCGAAATAACACTTTAATTTGTCATGTCTGCTAACCATCATTATAACTTTCATTGTATGAACTCGCGCTCCCTTGTACGGTCGTCACCCTTCCTTCTTCTCTGTCCATTTCAGGTTTTTTTAAATTTAAACCTTCATCGCTCAACATCGCCTAATTGAGTCTCCTTCTTGCGAAGGGTGTCCGCACAGACCTCCATTCATTCCTTCACAAAACTAAACCCATTTGTATTTTCCCTAT
>NNCF01126466.1:4182-72156 GCA_002313205.1 Laupala kohalensis
ATATATATCATACATATTCAATATATATTATGTTTAGTAAAAAGTTTTTTTTTCACGTTTTTAACGATGTTACTAATTTTTGGCGAGGGAGGTAACTTGAACCAAATTTTCTATTTTTCATACAAACTGAAATAACCATGGAACCATTTTTATCGAGAAACAAAAAAATTGAAAAGGCGAGGTTGGAAAATATGTTTATTTTTCATTATTTTACATTCGTTGTGCATAATTTTACAACCTATCAGGTAAATTTTATTCTGTTTCTTTTCCAACATTTTCTAAATTTTCATTTTTTGAAAGTGAGAGGATTGAAATTAAAAAATATATATTCGCATTCTTTGAAGTCTACAATGAATAAAAATTCAAAACAGTCGGTAAGAGCAAGATTATGCACGTCCTTTTAGTGACGGAAAAAATTCTTCAAAATTGTCACAGTGGGGAAACGAATTTATATTCTAGGCACAAATTATACTTTTACATGGCCAATTAGAAAATGAAACTTTCTAATTTTTTGTTAGTCGAAGAAACATTCAATTTTTCATTGTTTTCTCTCTCCCGAATTATATTTCCAGTCCAATCACATTCCCATCCATTTCTGCGCAAAATCCACAAAACTAGGATAGGGAGGGAATTTTAATAAAATTATATTACATTCTTATGTATGAAGACCATAAATTCAGCAGACAAAATTTGTCATTTGTGATTAGACCGTGTTCCAGCAATGGACACAATTCGTGCAACATATGAACATTACGGACATCAGTGGTGTTTTCTTTAATTATTACATTTTTGTACTAGAGGTGGAAAAACCATTGCACATACTTTCTCATATACGTGTCTCCGTCTGCAGCATTGAGTGAGAAAACGTTATATTGTGGAAAGGTCGTTTCTGGCGTGGTACCCTATATTTTAGTCGTCTTCCGGTGCTCTATTCATGCTCAAAGTCGCTAGGTGAACTGTCTTTTATTTGAAAGTAAGAGAAATATTTAGAATATTATTTCAAAACATTTAGCGACATATCGGTCTTAGAAATATCGTAAAAGTGTTATGTAAATGTAATTTCGTTGTACACAGAAATTGATGTATTTTCCTACCTGCAATGCGTTTACCCTCCTTCCATGTATTTTATCCTTTCATTTCAGTTTACCAAAAGTGTATTCTATGTCTGCTTGGCCCATTTACACTGCAAAATAGTATTAAAGCTTCTTGAAACAGAAAAATAATGCGTAAATGTAGAAGACACNATTTCAGTTTACCAAAAGTATATTCTATGTCTGCTTGGCCCATTTACACTGCAAAATAGTATTAAAGCTTCTTGAAACAGAAAAATAATGCGTAAATGTAGAAGACACAAAATATTTTACTGCGTCTATACCAAACCTTCCAGCAAAATACCTCCAATACCGGTGTAATGCATACTAATTGTACTTTACGTGCAGAAACTTTAAGCAAAATATTTGGAGCCCTTTTTGAGAAACATTCAAAAGAGTACTTTGAACTTAACGTAAAGTACCCTTTGATTTCAAGTAAAAACTGGTGGTGCAAAACCATTACACATACTTTCTCATATACGTTTCCAAGTCTCGACTAGAGAGCGACATTAAAGTATTTTATTAGGAGAGGATTGATTTTAACATGTTACTCTATATTTTGGTCGTCCTTATTTTACCCAATTTAAAGAGTTTATTAAAGAAATTCTTTTACTAGCGTTTATATAAATGAATCTCTAATATACAAATTCTGTTCTTTCGTTTTTGGGAGAGATAAGATAAGTAAGATTTATATTATATTTCAAAAGATATATTTATTAAAAAATATAAAGATGATTAGAATATTATTTACGCTAGAACAAAGCTAGTAGACCATCAATATTCTTATATAATTTAATTAAAAACTATAGAGTTACTTTTTTGCAATATGAAATTGCAAAATTATATTAATAAATATTAATCGTATTTATGATTAATTTCGGTTAAACAGGTGATACTGATTGTTTTATTTACTTCCTGTTATTTCGAAACGCTCCTTATCTATCTCGTCAAAGAATTCTGTGTTAAAATATATTATATATGTAAAAACGTCTGGGCTATTGAGCCGTGGTCCATATAAAGAGACCTTCCGGTCGCTACTGCGGCGGCCATCTTCAATGTGGATCTTTCCGTGGGCGCAAGCCTCTCCTCAGCGGCGACACAACAGCTATTGATGTGGCGAGAGGAGACTCAGTGCTATTTATACAGTGGGAAAGGGTGGGAAGCGGGAGCGTGCTTCTTTCTGATTGGTTGGAAGGTAATTGATTTGAAAATTTTTTATTAACAGGTTTTGGATTTAAGTTACGAAGCACGGGGTACCAGACACTATTGATCTTAAGATTTTCCTCTTTTCTATTGAAGTTATTCCGGTGTTTATGTACTTCTATCGCTTCCCGGTGTAATCTAGTATGATACTGCAACGTGGAAGCAATTTCCATAGTTTCACGAAATTGAATGTCGTATCCCTCCTTCCAAGCATGTTCAGCAACCGCTGACTTGTNATACTGCAACGTGGAAGCAATTTCCATAGTTTCACGACATTGAATGTCGTATCCCTCCTTCCAAGCATGTTCAGCAATCGCTGACTTGTCTTCCTGTCTGAGTCTGCAGTATCTGGAATGTTCTGTGAGCCGAGTGTTGACAATGCGCTTTGTGGCGCCAATACATACACCACCACATGAACAAGGGATCCAGTATATACCTCCACTGGCGAGGGGATCTCGTGTGTCCTTGATGGGGTGGAGAACGCTGTGAATCTGGTTATTAGGTTTAAAAATGGTCTTGACCATGTGTTTCTTTAACAGTTTACTGATGCAGACCGTGATTTTATGTACGCAGGGCAAGTGAGCAATGCCCAGTGTCAGATTTTCAGTGTTTGAATTGATCACAGTTGTTTTGTTAGAATGGAGAGTCCTATTTATCTCTCGTTGTGAATACCCAATGGATTGTAGTGCCATGTTGAGTGTCTATTTTCTTCTTTTAAATGTTTGGGTTCACAAATGCGTGTGGCTCTATCAAATAAGGTTTTAATCATGGCTCTCTTTTGAGCTGGATGATGATTTGACATTTTATGTAGGTACAGGTCCGTATGCGTCTTCTTCCAGTATACCTTGTGGCCAAAGCTTCCGTCTTCTTTTCTTGTGACCATGACATCCAATAATGATAGTTGCTCCATGAACTTCTCTATCCATGGTGAATTCAATGTTCGGGTGTATATTATTCAAATCTTTAAAAAATTCCAGAAGGGAAGGTTCACCATGGTTCCAGATTACGAAAGTGTCGTATACCTATCTTAGACAACAAGTTGGTGGTTGAGGAGCAGTAGTGCCTCTGTCTCGAAGAATTCCAAGAAGAAATTCGCAACAACTGGGCTAAGTGAACTACCCTTCGCTACACCATCGATTTGTTCATAGTATTCATTGTTCTATTGAAAATATGTAGTGGTAAGTACTTGATGAAATAGTGCCGTTATGTCTTGTGGAAAAATCTGAGATATATGTTCTAACGTATCCTTGAAAGGAACTTTTGTAAATAAGGAAACAACGTCAAAACTGATCAGTAAATCACTCTGTTTTAATTTCCAATTCTTAAATTTTCCGATAAATTCAGTTGAATTTTTTACGTGGGAGTCCGTGGTGCCGACATGTTCTTGAAGAAATCTGGACAAAAGTTTAGCAACACCATATGTGGGAAAATCTACCGCACTCACAATTGGACGAAGTGGTATATCAGGTTTATGGATTTTTGGTAAACAAAAATGTGGTAATGATTCAGATTTTTTAATGAACCGATGATCTTCCAATGGAATAGATGAATTTTTTATGTTCATTAGTTTTGCGTAATATTTTACTGGTAGGGTTACGTNTATGTGGTAATGATTCAGACTTTTTAATGAACCGATGATCTTCCAATGGAATAGATGAATTTTTTATGTTCATTAGTTTTGCGTAATATTTTACTGGTAGGGTTACGTGGCAATTTCCTGTACGTGGTAGGTTCTAGTAAGTCTTGAATTTTATTCTGGTAGTCCTGAGTGTTCATGACTACGTTGCATTGCCTTTGTCAGCTGGTAAAACAATAATTTCTCTGTTGTTGTTAAGTGATATCAGCGCCGACCTCTTCTGAGAAGTTAAATTACTTTTTTGTGGACGTGCTCTTTGTAAGATTCTAGATTAATCCCGACGGATCTCTTCGGCTATATCCACGGGAAGTGCCCGAATACTAAATTCAATATTAGCAATAATATCTTCTTTTGGTAGAATAGAAGGAGTAATAGCAAATTTTCCACCTTTAGCAAGAACAGAGGTTTCCTCCGGGGTTAAGTGGTGAGTATAAAGGTTGACTACAATCTTTTCGGTATTCAAGTTATTGATGTTTGTATGTCTCTTATTAAGACGATCAAACTTTTTCTTATGACGTTCTGTATTCAGATCCCATTCTGTAGACATGGAAGTATAAGTTGTCCTATCTATACGATCCCAGTCGTTATGTTGAATGTCATTACTGAGTGAAAGATGTAACGAAAGCAAACTATTTTCGTTGTAAGCAAGGTCACGGCGTGCTTGATGGATGCGCTCACGCAAGAAGGCACATTCAGTCCGATTGTAAATGCGATGAGCCGCAGCAGGAAGAAAATGACGCTTCTGTTGTAGAAAACGAGGAATAATACCCATATCACGGCAAAGGAGTAGGAATGTGAGAGAACAGAGAAGTTGTGATTTTTTCTTGTGTAACGCCTCCATTCGTCTAATCTTTTTGTACATACCTTCCCCATATAGGTGTTGAATAAAAGAATGCAGGCTTTCACGGCCGGAGTCAATATATGTAAAAACTTCTGGGCTATTGAGCCGTGGTCCATATGAAGAGTCTTTCACAGACGTTTCGGTCGCTGCTGCGATGGCCATCTTCAGTGTGGATCTTTCCGTGGGCGCAAGCCTCTCCTCAGCGGCGACCCAACAGCTACTGATGCGGCGAGAGGAGACTCAGAGCTATTTATACACTGGGAAAGGGCGGGAAGCGGGAGAGTGCTTCTTTCTGATTGGTTGGATGGTAATTGCGGTACCATACTAGATTACACCGGGAAGAGATAGAAATACATAAGCACCGGAATAACTTCAATAGAAAAGAGGAAAATCTTAAGATCAATAGTGTTTGGTACCCTGTGCTTCGTAACTTAAATCCAAAACCTGTTAAAATAAGTCTTCAAATCAATTACCTTCCAACCAATCGGAAAGAACCGCATAAAAGAATTACTTTTTATTTGACATTTCAAGTTTGTCGAATAAAAGAATAAAATTTTATTCGTTATTTTTTTACGAAGAATAACGAATGATTTTTCTATTTATCATCTTTTATTCATAAGAATAACAATATTGCCAACCCTGCCCATAATCCATCGTCGCTGCACAGTACCGGCTATTGAGGTCACGCCATACCTGTCAGCGCCTCCAACCAGAAAGCCTTGCCCCCAGCTGATGACACTGAAATCCTCGTATGATGCGTTTCTTCCGAGATTTCACTAGAACTTGTAAGTTGTTTCCAATTCATCCGACGCCATTGATTTTGACATACGTAACTTGAGAACTATATTTGCCTCTTTTCGTCATCGAGGAGGTCAAGTCTTCATTATTACATTTTGTCAAGAATTAATTTTCTCAGTAAACATAATGTTTCAGCTATTAAACAGCATTACCAAATGTTAATTATTCTGTAAGCATTGATCTGTCTTTCGCTTGATTAGTAAACGGGAATATGTTTGATTTGGCTAAAGAACTAAGTAGTAATGTTCGAAGAAATACAATTATTGTACTTTGAACTATTAAACGAAAGGTTATTTATAATTTTGTAAATTTTTTTTCTTTGATTATTGAATGCAAATGTGGTTGATTTGACTATGGATATTCAAGTGGATTAATTTCAGTCTGTATCTTCTTTTGTTTAGATTTTCTTCACTAGAAAGTCTCAATTCATTCTGAACTATTTTGTAATTTATTGTATAATGATAATAATAATAATAAATTTATTGTCAAAAAAGCAGTACAAACTGCATATGAGCACGTGGAGGACAATAAACTAGTTTACTCTCCGGAAGCAAGCAAGGGACCATCCCATCAATTCCGATCAAGGGCCCTAAGGCAGAGGCGGATTCAAAAATTTCAGCAAAAGTTCGTAGATAAGATAAAAAGTTAGCTGCGAGTTATAATACTAGTAGAATGTCAGTATGTTTGTAATTTTAAGCAAAAAATTACATGTACAAGTTATTATCGAACTATAGATTATTTTGAGTATAGTGTTTAAAAATCATAACAATTGAAATAACACTAAATTCACGATTTATTGTTACAATAAACACGCCCCAAGACAAAGCCTAGAGAACCTGTATGATAAATCCGCCTCTACCAGAAGGAAAAACGGAGAAAAACCCGGGCCAGGATGGGGTCGGGAACAATATTTATGTCGAGGTGTACTCTGTACATTCTCAATTGCTGCTAATGATGAATGAAAGACTACTCTACCTATGTTTAGTTAATTTTTTCCAAAAACCTGAAGTTCTTTTTGTATTTAATAATGTACGTAAAACGGATCTTTTAGTCAATTCCTACCCTGGCGAATTTTGTAGCGAACCTGGCATCAGTGGGCGTAGGCTTCGCCATAGGCTGGTCTTCACCGGCCCAAGCCGTCTTGCGAGGTGATATTCCTGGATCACCTCTGAATCTCAGCTTAGAGCAGCGTTCGTGGGCATCGTCCTTGCTGCCAATGGGTGCTCTCTTCGCCGCGCCGCCCTTCGGATTTTTGGCTGGTCTCATCGGCAGAAAACGAGCCCTTCTGTTGGGTTGTTCCGTTCCTATAACAGCAGGCTGGCTGCTCATACTCTTCGCCGAGCACAGAGTGAGTAGTATGGCAAAGGTAATGGGATAAATTCCATTTACCAATTCGTATAATATCTATCGATTTTAAAATTATTTAAATGAACAGTACCTCTTTCAATACTAAAACTACAACACAGCAGGCAACATATAATTTCGAAGAGGCTTACAATTGTTGATCTGTTTGTTTCTGTGTATGAATGCGTTGTAATAACCTACTAACTCAGTACCCATGCCATAGTGGTTTCCTAGTATCCGTTGGTATTGAGTATCCCTTATGTTCACTAATAGAATTGATAAACTTCTTGTTCTTTAAAACAGTTTTGAGGTATATTCAAGAACAATAAATGTTATATTTATCCTAGCTGATTACCCAGCATTTCCTGGCTTTCACTAATTTTTACTTTATTTAAGAAAATTGGAATAACTTTCGTCTGAACTTACACTTAACGGTATCAGGAGTTTTATAAATAATCTTAAAACCCCCGATTGATTGACACTAATATCGGTCATTTTCGATAAATTTTCGTGTTACGCTCTTCTCAATGTAGGAGTCCTTGTACCTCATTTGGTTTGAATGGTAACATAACGTCACCGGACGTACGATCATTCATCTATGAAAACACATAAACCACAATGTCCTCTTTAGTATAGGTCGTTTTAAATTTTCGCCTCAGTTTTCAGGCAGTCGTACCCCTATGTGACCTGAACCTCATTGGTACTGAACGGTATTATTAGTTTAATTATACATCTCAGAAACCCTGAAAACTATGCATCCAATCCTAGTAAGTCCTTTTCATTTATTTTTTCCGTGTTATCGTCTTGCCACTTTTCCACTGGGGCAAGGCATGTCTTATTCTCGATGGGAGTTAAATTGAGACACACAATATAAGGGGTGTCACCATTTATCTTCGGAACACCGAAAACTCTGAACTCGTCACTGACATCTATCAATTTTGATAATTTTTATATAACATACTCTTTCTTGTGGTGCTGGGGTAAATGGGGCGATCATGGATATAAACAGTATTGAAAATATCACTAAAAATCTCAGCGGAGCCGAAATCTTTATCTCTTTACTAAAATCGGTAACTTTCGATTTTTTAACTTGTCAACCCATTCTGAACCCCTTCCTAGAGGGTGCTAGGGGTGTCTTATTCATATGGGGGCTGAATATCGCTTTACACTATATCAGCGCGTTACAAGCAACTCAACAATGTCGAAAACTGAGAAATCGTCACTTATATCTCTCATTCTCGATCATTTATACATAGAATATTCTTCCCTATGGATGTTATTCGAGTTTCACGTCTTCGAGAATGTCACTACTGATTTCAAGGATCCAGAAAACTATAATTAAATCTAATATAAATCTTTTTTATTTATTTTTTACATTTCATCATCTTCTCATCCCCTAAGCAAGGGAAGTATGTTCCCTCATAGGGGGCGATCATGGACTAGCGGCATTTAGGGTACGACTATTTTCTTCTTCGACCGCAACACCAACATCCAACATTTTTGATCATTTTTTCCTGGCACCCGTTACCCAAGGATGCTAGGGGTTAATATCTCCTGTTTGGACTAATTGTGAACTCACTACATAGGGGTTGTCATTATTAATCACAATGACATTGATAAATATGGTTTCAAACCTAATATAGGACTTATCCGTTAATATGTTTACATGTCACCCCTTCACACTTGTCACTAGGCATGTCTTATTTGCACAGTGCTTGTCGTCAGATAACCAGCCACCTGTGTATAAAGTTTGATTGAAATTGCTCCAGGCATTCCAGAGTAATGGTGAGATACATAAAAACAAACTTACAACACTCATTTCACCCTCTTAGGGGTTTATTTTCGTAAAATCCTTTCTTAGGTATGTTTACTTCTTTTAAGGAACCTACCTACGAAATTTCAAGTTTGTAGGGTTTCTAGTTCCTGAGACTCCGGTCGACTTTTCGCCTCCAAGGTGAAAGAACTGCGGCAGCGGGACTGCACCATGTATGATGTTTTTTATTATAAATTATTTGTATTATTTCATGTAGCTAATGAGGTTGAAGTATTTATTTATTTTATTAAATTGTTGATATCTACAGCTCATGGGTTTTAGTTTTCTTGTAATGAAACATGATGGAACTTGTACACAGGATTTGCCATAGAGACTCTAGTTCATTCTCTTGAAAATATGACCTACTTTGGTTTCGTCATTTCGTTTTCGAATAACACTGAAGCTTCAAAACTATCAAAATTTAAATTTGTAAATTTCAAGAAAAAATTATCTAAATTTTTGTTGCTTTGTATATCACATAATGTGAAAAGCTAATATTTAAACCTTTGTAATGTTTCTTCAGGAAAGTAAAGATTTATTCAGTTCTATCCTACTTGATTGCGTTAAGAACAAGTGGAATATTTGAGTTGTATTTGTATAATTATTTCCTTGTGTATATAGGTGTGGATGCTGTACATGGGCCGCCTACTCACAGGAACCACAGCGGGTGCTTGTTCTCTCCTTGTGTCCCTGTATAGTGAAGAGATTGCAGCGGTTCAAACACGAGGGAAGATAGGATCATATCTTGACCTGTGTGTCACTGTAGGCATGCTGTGCGCCTACGTTTTTGGTGCTGTACTGCCCTACTTGTGGTTCACAGCCATGGGACTCGTACCAGTTGTGGTGTTCACCTTGGGTTTCTGCTGGATGCCCGAGTCACCGGCATATTTGATATCGTGTGGTCGGGATGAAGAAGCCCATAAAGTCTTGAGTTGGCTACGCGGTTCAGCTATCGACGTGCGTCCAGAATTTGATGAAATCAAAACAGCGTTCAAGACGAAAGAAACACAATCTGTTGAAGGATGTTTCACAATGCCCAAAATAGACAAAGTCACTGCAAAGGCCGTATTGATTGTTATAGGAATTATATTCTTCACCCAAGCTACTGGAGTCAACGCATTTGTGTATTACACAACTGACATTTTCAAGGTAATACATTATTTACGTGTTGCAAATCTACCAGAAGTTAAATAAATATTATGAATTTCTAACAAAGTTAAAAAAATATCTATGTTCTCCTCTTAAGTACCCCGATATTCTGTAATACACGTAAAAAGATTCGTTATGACGTAATCAAACCACAATTATCATTTTTATTAATAAATCTAGAGAAAAGATGGGACGAATCAAAATATGAGTAGAAGAATCTTATTTCTCTGGGATAATGTAGAAAACACGAAGTGCAGATCTTTACTGTATTACCGATACAAATGAGTATCGGTAAAATAATATATGCGGTAAATGGGAACATGAATAAGATTTGAGCGAGCTTCCTGTCGTCTTCTATAACAATCAAGTCTGTAAAATTCGGCTCACATTGACTACTGACGATGAGATTCTGCGCACGTTGAACTCACTGGTATAGCTGCTCCCAACCGGTCTATGCACATGGTCCCGGAGTTATTTTAGTCAGAAGGAGGCTTTCCGATTCCAGTGCTGTGGCAACCCACAGAGAGAACATAGAAATCGACTATGGCTTTTGCAACTATGTATAGTTGTTTACTTGTACTAACTACGACATTCATTACGACGATAATGGCATCGTCGAGCGATCTTCGTGATCTCCTACAACGGTGAGACACGCCGGACTCCTACATCAGAGCGTTTGAAGGTAAGACTAATTAATATTAGTATATTATTATTATTAATATTTATATTAAGAGATATAATTATCTGTTTGCTACCGTTGCCGCTTGCTTGTGGGCATTTGTGTTCATTTTCACTTACTATTGGTTTGAGTTTTAAATACAAGTTATTGTTAGATTATTTATGTGATATTTTTATTCTTGTCTCTAAATATGTGAAGGAGTAAAATCAAAGTAAAAATAGTGCCACTGGACTTAAGGTTCACTATTTCTGGCAATCTTTCATGAGAAAAGTTTAGGCGTTCTTACCGTTCTCGAGACATTTTACTGATGGCGGAAAAGACACTATGTTGTCAGAAATGTATTTTATCGTCTTTTCGTAACCTTCATCTCCATCCAATGTACTCTTTTGAGTAAGCGAGTGGTAAAAGGATGTGCAGGGTAACCATAAGAAAACAGGGTTATATTAATTGTAACAATTTTAAATGATGGGTGCTACGGTAAATTGGTGTAGTGGGTAACACTCAACTTACTTCTCTATTCGGCTAGCTCGTTCAGCAAGAGACGGGTTCTAATTACATGGGCTGAGTTCGTCCCATTATAAGTCGTGAAAACACACACTTAGGTTCCGTATGAAAGGAAAACTCCATTTAAGTACAATTGGTTTAATTATATTTATTTAAATAGTTATGCATTCTTATATCCTAATATGACATGCAAACAACCCTCAAAATCATAAGAACCCCTCATAACAAGTTTGAATTACAATCATTTAGAAAATTAAAATCCTGGTAGCTTAATTGCTCCAGCCATGAAAATTCATAATGAATTAACTTGAAAGTGCAAATGATTAAAGTCCATCTTCTTCGCCCTTATTGTTTAATTACTAACATTAGTTTACAAGAGTTCAGGGCTAGGGCAAGTAGCCGTACGTTCGTTGCACTGTTCTTCTCGCAGCCAAACAACACAAGATAAAAGGACGCAGCCAGCTCGTTATTACCGTTGTGATGTACCGTCTTCTCAAAAGGTTGTAGTAGTAGGCTAGTACACCCGTCATCTAACCAGGTCATTTATGGAAGCAGTATACCCCCCACGCTGTCGTCCCATTCAACTCCAGAGACCATTGCCCGTCCTTGCCGCCGTCCAAGTTCCATTTTCTCGTTCCTCCCCAAAAATCAGCTGTATGATGACGCCGTAATTAATTAGTGTAATGAGAGTTCATAGGCGCTTCACTTCAACCAATGAATTCAATCTTCACGGTCGAGTGGTTAATTACGATTCCGCACGAACATGCACCCGTATCAATCAACGGACATTGCTCGCAAAAATTAAGTGATCGGAACTAATTAATTGATCAAACTGTTGGTAGTACTATTGCGACTCGAACTCTGAGTGAAATTTCAGAGTTCAAATCTCCGAAAAGCAAATCTCCGAAATAATTATGCTCGCGATCTCATAGTCGTAGTAATGGTCACGTAGTAAATCTCGGAGTGATACTTCTCGTAGCCAAAAATATAAGAGTCATCCTCCTAATCAAAATATAATAGTCGTCGCGCAGTTAAAAATATAAGAATCCTCTCGGAGCATCTCCGCTAGTCATTATGTAGTCAAACCCCCTCTCCGTCACCCCGGAGCTTGCGATCACACTCCTCACCCCGTGGCGTCATGTAATCATTCTTGTCCAATCAAGCTTAAATTTTATTCCTCGTGGAGTCGCGATAATTGGCGGGTATCACTGTGACGTTGTCTACGAGCTAATCGTCAAGCTAGATTTTGGTAATTTTCCTTGGTCTTGGGAATGATTTCTTTCCCTAACCTCCCTTCGGAGATCATAGCCAGACTCAGATCCTCATCTGTTATGAAGGCGACATTTAATTTTGACAGCCTTTGAATAAAGTGTGTCCGATTCATCTCTTTGACGCTCCTTTATTATAGGCCCTACGACGATTCCTATGCAAGCGCCTTGCTTTTCGTCCCTTCTGCTCTTCGTCAATAATTCCTATTAACGTTTCATGGGTCTCGTGGCGTCGCTAGCCCAACTTAATTTTTCCCTCCGCCGGTCAACCTTCATCATTCATCAGCTCGCCACAAAAGACCACTACCCTTCTTCTTCTCTATACCCCCGCACGCGCATCCGAATCTGTTACCGATCTCGGTACCCGGCCTTCCTTCTGAAAGCTCAAGTAATTTTCCATCCCTTTTAGTTCATATTTTAACTATGTTTCTGGCTATTTATTTATTTTTCTTTCGTCCCTTTTGCTATCACAAAAATAACGCGTAGAACGCAGGCGCGCTCAACTTGACATATTTATGACCTCCTCTTCGAACAACGAAAAAGCCTCGACCTTCTGGAGTGGTTTCGTCTCCCACTCTCCCTAACGTCCTTCGCAACGGGTCGCGGTATGCTTCGCTCGCTCTCAAAAACATTTATTATTTTCAAATTACGAGTAAATCGAATAAAAATGAGGAATAAATTATTCTCTATATTGAGTTTTATGCTATATTTTAGTATTCAAGATTAAATATTTACTTGCTAATAGCCTTAATTTACTATTGTTCCACATTTTTTCTTTTTATTCATCTTTCCTGTTTTCCCTCCTTTTCGCAGGATATTGCTAAAATTGAAGAAATAATTGGGAACCGAAAGAAGACCCTTGCAAAGTATCACTATCCACTTCAACCAGTACCTGTTTTCCTTGGTTCAATCGGTGAAATAAGACAAAGCTTTATTGTTTTGGACAATCAACGCTGGGAGGTCACGGACCCATTTGAAGCAGTTGAAAGAACATTCCAATCTGACCTTTGGTCTCGACTCCAGGTACCCTGTTGAGACTTGCCATGCATGGCTGTTCATCCAACGTTCACTTTTCAACATAACAATACTTCAAGATAGGGCTCTAATGACCTTGACGTTGACGAGCCCTAAAACACCAAGAAAAAAACACCTCAAGATTTTACCAACGATGCTGGTTTAAGATCCTTTAACTCCGCAAGACTTAAAGACTTCGAATTGTATTCTTCAAAATGAAGTGTCAGTACTGTCCAAAATCTTATGTAAGTGTTCTATCTTATCACACTCACCACAAATTCAATCACTCCTTTTAAGCTTGTGTTTGTACGTGTGACCGCTCATATCATGAGTGGCAGCAATTTCATAAAAATCATAAAACTTGCAATGAAGTTCAAGAGCTACCGCTTGGTTCTTCTCAAAGTTCTGATTCATAATAAGAGAGTGTTCATAATAATATTGTCCCTTCCACTTTTTATTCTACTTCTGACACGTCTACTACATTCTCTGATTTTCAAGATGTCTAGTCAGTCACCCCTACTAAGTGGCGCAGTAAGGTTGATCCTTTCGTTTGCAAGATGTATGGAAAACCTAAGTTCCCTAGGTCGTATGTTCGAGAAAAGATTTATGTTTCTTGTTTGCTTGAAAATGGTGTACTGTCTACCTTAAGAAATAGTATTATGTTATCAAACAATTTAAATTATGATCAGTTATCTGCCTTAAATTCTATATTTTCATCTGTAGAGGAACCATTTTATGAATTGAGTTCTGAGTACCATAAGTTTAAGTATTTTCAGTCAATCCCTCCTGTTCCATATCAAATTGGAGAGTTAGATGTAGCTGAGTGTCCTTTGCCGAAGAAAAAGAAAGTTTTTGGACAGAGTGTTCCAATTGACATTCTCTTGAAATATTTAAAGGTAGTAAACGCCCTAAATGAAATTCTTTCATACGTTAGTTCATTGAAAACTGCATCAGTAACAAAAGAAAACTTTGTTCAATCTAAGCTTTGGTAAAGTAAATTAGAGAAACTTAAGGAAGACATAGTTTTCCCTTTGCATTATAACAACTATGATGAATGTGAATGTAATAATCCTTTAGGTTCTAGTTCTAATAAGGTCGGATGCGAGTATGTCCAGATTGCTTGTCTTCCTCCCGAGTGCCAGTCTTCAATTGAAAATATTTTTCTTGCTTTGGTGTTTCAATCGCAATATAGGTGCTTTTCCGATTTCGCATTATAGGAGCTTTTCGACCACTTATTGTACAGCTTAAATCATTAGAAGAGAACGATGTTGATCTTGATTTGCTTGAGGGGCCTAAGAAATTTTATTTTGTCTATGGTGACAATTCTTTACTCCTCAGTTCTTTACTCTTGATCTTCTCAATCATAGAATAGAAATGTTTCGTATGGACCCTGTGGTTCTAATCGCATACCACCTATGTCAAAAGATTTTACTACTCATGACAAACTTAAAATGTCGGGCTGTGAAATGCTTCTTTTTGTAAAAAAGCTTGGCCTTCTCGTTGGAGATAGGGTTCCCGTACATGATGATTATTTGTTGTTATATTTAAAGCTATGTAAGCTTCTCGATATTTGTTTGTGAAAAGTATTGTCTTCCCGTGAATCTCATCCATTGCGTGTACTTGAGTTTAACACTATGTATGTTCAAATTACGAATGATACACTGAAAGTTAAAATGCACAACTTGATGCATTACCCTAGAGTTTGTGAGGAAAGTGGGCCACCAGCTCTTACCTCTACTAAGAGGTATGAAAGCAAACAGAGATATTCTTGTTCCAGATCACGGTACAGAGAGCAGGCGTAACATATGTCTCACGGTGGCCATCCAACATCAACTGAATATGTGCCATCGATTCATGTCCAAATCATCTATTATACCACGTACCGAATTCGGTCCTGTTTCTGAAGTGAGTCTCTCAGATGTCTCGAATAAGGAGTTTGTGAGGCGTCTTCCAGATGGCATTCGCTTCACTTTCCACTCATTGTGTCAATAAACTGGGTTCAGTACAAAGGTATTTTATTTAAACCAGGCATGGGACTTTTATTGAGAGTTGATGAGTCTGATGGACCTATATTTGGATTGATTGAGTCTATTCTTCTTTCAAGTAAGGTTTTTTCTTTTGTTTTCTCTTATCTTTTATGTTTGGGGTTTGACGAGAACCTAAATTATTTGCATTTCATAAGCCGGATACTGCTAAGAAGTTTACATAAAGTGGACAGTTGGCGTTAAGGCGGAAGTGCGACGAACTTGGGACCCACCCTAAACCTCTTCAGTTATTGAGGTATTGTTTGAACAAACACCTTTAACTTAGGAGGGTACAATGGATTTCGGAGAATGCGGCGTGCGGCGTTGACCCATGCGCGGTCCACTGGAATTTAGGTGTACCTAAAGATAAGAAGAATTTTACGAAGTAATGAGTGAAGTACGTCGCCGGAAACAGAACAATGAGACACTTTGAAACAGGTGCGCTAAGCTGGGACCGAAGGCGGCTCGTCTTCGCGGCGCAGACTGCGTTTTTAGAATTCAAAGAGATGGACAAGAAGAATACTTGCAAGGTGAGGTGGCGAAGGCATGGTTATTTGCGAATCACGTGACCATGCTACTGTATATATTGGGAGGAGTGAAGATCCTCAGAGACTCTTTTCGGGGAAGTAGAGGTCCACCGGCACGGGAGAAGTGACCGGGCTAAGACTAGGTAGCGGAGACCAGATGTTCGTTAGGCTGCTGCGGTAGTCTTAATGAAGTCATTACTAGTTGCGAGTGTCGTAACTTGTATCAGTTAGTTGTTGGGAGAAACAACTTATGAATTGGAAGGTTCAGATAACCTAAGGGTTTTTACTATTTAGTTGTTTTCAACTAAATTTATCCAAGTGTAATTAATGCTTTCCGATAGCATTACTTGTGTAATAACATATTAAATGTATTAATGATTTTGGGAGTTTGTCTCTGTTGTAAATTCAAATGTCTAGTTAATTTGTATTAAATCAATATTTATTGTTATTACACGTGTGTTTGATTGCCTGGGAAACTGGGCTGGAGGCAGCGACGAAAACTACCATAGGGATTGTTGTATTTATGTGGATCCCGCTTCTACCAAAAATACTCACACCGCATCAGGGCTTGTGGTGTGATGTTACAATAGTAATCAAGAGGTAGACTCAACGAAAATTTACTATATTGTCTCGATGTCGAGCTGGTGTACCCTGATATTTTGAATTTTTGTAGGTTTAATGTTGTCCAATACCTAATTATTATTTTGAATGTTATTTTCAATTTATCACTCTAATAAGAATAAATTTCAAGTATATTAATAATAGAGAAACGTTTGGGTTCATAAAAGAATTTGTTTCTTGGTACTCTAGGAAATGTTTTTCAAGATTTTTGGATTTATATTTTAAAGATTATTATTTAGTCACGGTGCCAACACTGTGGTCCCAATAATAGAGTCAGTGCAATACAAGATGATAAAATATTTACCTACATCGTCGTATTGCAGTAGCTCAATGGAAGCGTCTTTGCCTTGGAAAGGAAAGGACCCTGGATGCCTGAAGACGAACTTTATACGTGTAAAAAAAGAACGCCTGTTGAATATGATTAAAGGTAAGAAGATGGATAGTATCTAGAAAAGTCGTAACAAATATGATGATTCAACATCGTCAAAAAAAACGTGCACATGAATTGACACCGCCGAAACATACGTTTTTCTTGCTTTGATTAATCGACGTACTTACGGGTTAACGACGTCGCTACTGATAAATTTCTTCGTGTGTAGCTGCTAACTTTCTGGGTAGACTGCTCAAGACATTTACTATCAGCTCTAGAGAACGAGTGGTTTGACTGTCGCGCTCTCTAGCATAAGTTAGTATAACATGCCCCCTTCTCATCTTGTAGATTAGCTACTTAAGCTGTGAGAGCTAATCCAGAAAGCTATGGTAAAGAGGGGCGAAAATATCCGTATAGCAGACGGATATTAGCTATGCAAGTTTATGCGCTGTCTGGCAGGCTGGCATCTAACACATCAGCTGAACCACCTAAGTTATTTTTTTCCGTGCGCGGACGCGTTATATGCCTTAACAACAATGGTAGAAAGACAGAGTAATAAAATAGGGCTCGATATATTTGTTGACATTCAAGGAGCTTTCGATAATGCACAATGGGGAATATATTTGGTAATATTACGTGGTCACATGACAAATAGGTATCATAGTAGAATTTTTCAGAGAGAGGTATTCTCTCATGTATAATGGAAAGAATCGAATAAAATAAGAACAACGCCTCAGGACTCCCATGATGGACTATATCTTTGGATTCTCATCTTAGATCCTGAAACATATGAAATCGAAAGGGATTAGAATTACAGCATATCCCGATGACATGGCACTCTTTGTGGAATGAAATTCACGTAGGAAGGTGGAAGAAAGAGGGTATGTAGATTTGAGAGACTGCTCTGTATGGTATAAAGTTAGAAAATTGCAATTAGTATAACAATGACAATGGTCTTCGGTCTAAAAAATGTTATGAAACTAGAACAATTACTGAGGTCAAATAGGAAGATGATATAATTGGAAAAACTAATTGTTTAGGAACATGAAGGATCAAAATATGGGATTCAGGTTGTTTTTTTTAAAGAAAGTCAAGAAAATTTATTATCAAATAGTAAGAAAACTAACTTCATATTGGCGAAGAAACAGTAAATGCAATAATATAGAGGGTCATAATGCGAATTATAACAAACTTTAATGTCAAAAAAGCAGTTACAAACTGCATATGACCACGTGGAGGATAATAAACTAATTTACTCTCCGGACGCATGCAAGGAACCATCCTATCAATTCCGATCAACGGCCCCAAGGCAGAGATGGATTTAACATTTCAACATACTCCTAACAATAAAAATAGTTCGGCACGTGTTATAGTATTACCATAATACCAACAAATATTGTATTTAATAAAACACAAAAACGTCATTTCACCAGTACGTATAAATCATCGGAAAGTATTGTTGATAAATCGTAACTATTAAGTAACACTAAATTCGCGAATAATTATTTCAATACATGCCACCCCTAGGTAAACGCCTTGCGAGTCTTTATAAAATATCCGCCTCCACCCGAAGGAAAACCGGGGGAAAACCCGGGCCAGGGTGGGGCTACAGAATTAATATACACGACTGTGCGAAGGTTGAGTACATAAACAACTAAATTTACATGAATAATAAGACTCAATACAAACATGCAGAAAAATAGTTTTGAAATTATCAGATATTTTGAAAGTACTACAAGAATGGCATGATATAGTACAAGAAGGCATTTTTTTATTACAATCATTAAATTATTTTACAGTGTAGAAGCACTGGTGCAGTAGGTAGNATGCTTTTACATTGTAGAAGCACTGGTGCAGTAGGTAGCTTTTAACCGCGGATTTCAAGAGATTCAATTTCATAATATCTTTTATATTCTTGGGCAGGGAATTAATAATAACGAATCCCGAATGATATGGTCCTTTTTGGCAAAGAGTCGTTGACACTCTAGGATGATGAATATTATTCCTATTGCGAGCATAGTGTTCGTGAACGAGACTGTTTCGTATGAAGCAAGGGTGGCACTTCAGTAATTCGGTCTTAACAAACACGACCGTTTCATAAATATAAATGCAGGGAAATGTTAAAATACTTAATTCAGTAAATAATGGTTTACAAGAGTTTCGGGTGTGAGATATGCAAATTATCCGAACAATCGTCTTTTCAATTCTGAACGTTTGTACACTCTGCCCAGAATTGCCCCAGAAGATAACGTCGTATCGGAAATGGGAGTAAACAATGAGAAATATGTGAACTAAAAATATTAAGTAAGATTCGTAGTGTGTGGCACATTTACTTAATTAGGAATTAAGATTGTCAACGTGACGATTCCATTTGAAATATTCTTGAATATGAAAACCTGAAAACTTTGTATTCGTTTTTTAATTGTGTTCTGTTTAACGAAATAGAAATTTGAGGTAAAGATTTTGTGATACTATTGTGAAATGACATACACATGTTTTGTCAGTGTTTTCAATGAGGCGATTTGCATTGAACGAAACCGAGAAGTTAGAGAAAAATATATGAACGTTGGCGTAGGATATATCGACCTGTTGATATCTATCTTGTAAACAAGAAATTTGCCACTAATGCCTAAAGTCCACGAATGCCTAAAGAATGCATTTTGGAAAAGATAATTTTGTGATCGATGACATCGAATACTTTAGATAAATCAAGAAAAACACCCTGAGGAGTTTCTTCACGGTTGATCGTCAGAGAGAATGTTGTTTTTTGATAGAAAATCTAGAAGACGCTTATGAAACAATTTTTCGAGGATTTTTGAGAAAGTGGGTAGTAGAGAAATTGGTCGAATTATAGCATATGGAAGTAGTGTATGAGCAAAGATATTAAATAACATAACAATGAAGAATAACTTAAGTTTACTTCCAGCTAATATGTATGCTGCGATTGAGTGGCTCATACAAAACAAATGATGTACTGCATGTAATTTTGAGCATGTTGTCTATCGACTTGGAATTGCAGAAGTAGGTCTTCCGGGTTAGAATGCGGAGAGAGGGAAGAATAACGCTAGATGGGAAGGAAGCGCGAATACCTGAGAAATGTTGGAAACGTCGTATAACTGACATACTGCTACAAGCCTGGCAAATACGTTGGAATAAATCGCAGAAAGGTCGAAACACTGATTCATTGAGAATGTACAATATGCAACGAAGAATAAGAAATGGTTTACGCCGGGTTATAGGATGATACAAGTATTAACAGAACATGGTGACATGAATAAGTATTTAGAGAGGTTTAAAATAGTAAGGTCAGGAGAGTGTAGGTGAGGTGATGGTGAAGAGTCAGTCGACCACATTTTATGGAGCTGTGGAGGATCTTAGAGGGAGAGAGACAGATATTTGAATCGAAAGCAGACAACAGATGTTCCATCAATTAGAAAATTTGAATTACGTAGTTTCTTGTATCTTGTACACATAGATCACCATTATTATGTATAATCTTAAATGTTCCGTATTCTTGATTTTTTTTTAATTCATTAAATACGTTTATATGATTTATTTTATTTCGTAGTAGTGTCCTTTGACTATTTCTAAAAACAAGTATTAGGAGGAATTATTATAGTAAGTATTGCTTTCTTATAGTAATGCGCAAAGTACATGGGTCAAAACTAAATAAATGCTATGAAATTTGAATTGAAAGTATTTGTAATTTTTTATTTGAATTTCGTCCCAAAATCAGAATGAACTTATTTACTAATGACTCAACATCTATATAGCATATCTTCGAATGGAAAATACAAAATTAGATGATCAAATGTTGGGCTCTAAAATTTTGGACAAACTGAAATATATTGGAGAAATTTCATAGGTTAAAATATAAAACAAAAAAAGGAAATTATATGCAGTGGGCAACCTTAAAGAATGAAAAATACAGATATTCATCCATTTTTGTATGAAATAATATACGTTATTGTAATATTGGTACGGGCATGACACTTGGTTCACACCTAACCACTCTATGTGAGGGGGAATTGGGAAGGAGAGATTCTGGGTTTTCGAAGAATGCTGGTTTGGACACGGTGCTTTGGAGAAATTGAGGGAAATTCTTGATGAAAATCTCACCCTCGTCGGCTGAGGAATCGAACTCTCGTACTCCTGCTCAGTAGTAAGAAGATGTAATCGCTCGCGGTAAAAAAAGGGTTATTTTCTGAAAATTACCTTGACAATAATTTTGAACAAGTGTATCATTTCCGTGAGTGTACATCTGAACTATCTTCATTTTTCATAATTCGAGGGAATAATGTAGATCATAAGATAATCGTCGTTTATTCACATTCGGTGATTCATACTAATCTACAGCCAAATTTTCTTTATTAGCTAAATAAGTGATATGAAGAGAGTAAATGTGTATCACTTCTAGCAAATTATTTGAGATATTACAGGAAGAATAATGTTTTTCCTCGATAAATAATATTATGTGCATCAAATTTTAACCGACCGTCAGGGATTAACAAACATACTAATTAAACCAAATTTTAAAATTGACTACACCATATGACTTTTGTTTTATTTCAGGAAGCTGGCACATCGATATCTGCTGATGTAGCAACCATTATAGGGGGAGTGGTGTGTCTAATGGGAACCATATTCCCTACGTTGACAGTTGACCGACTGGGTCGCCGACCACTCCTGTCAGGCACCGCAATGGGCTTGGGGCTGTGTCTGACAACGCTATCTCTCTACTCATATCTACAGGTAGTTTTAAATAATTTCTTAATCAAAAGCAAAAACTAACACTATATCGTTGAAATGGGTTTTCTCAGTTTTTAACAGCTCCTTGATTGAAAATTATTTATATTTAGGTATTAAACTGTTAAATTAATTCAAATTTTAAAGACATTTTAGTAGGTCAGTTCTCACGTTCTTAGAAAGTGCTAGTTATTCAAATAAGGACAAGTGATAGCCGGAACTTGAACAAATCCCATACAGACTTGGTATGGAGACGATGCACTGCCATTCCAAACTAATACATACAATATGCAGATTTTATTTGGGGATACATGGAACATATTTGCTTCTTAAATAGAAATATAAAATTATGTCTCTAAACTACATTTGGAATTCCTTTCGAATATATTACAATGGTTGTGTTATAATAAATAAATAAATTAATTAATTGTTCAAAAGCCAGTCACTATTTTCACAAGGTACTAGCAGAAAATTTGAAATCAAGTGAGAGATTCTCTGAATTATTCTAAAGAAGGACTTGTTTGAAGACAGTTAAAACTTGTGTTATGACAATTTAATTGCAAGGTTGTATTGCATACTATATGTCCGCAAATTGTGTATAAAATATTAACAAGAAACTTTATAAAAGATTGTTTTAAGTAGGGAAATATTGGACACAAGCTCAAGTTTCACTAACAGTTTGTAGTCATTTGGAAT
The DNA here is from genome assembly GCA_002313205.1 of Laupala kohalensis. NCBI lineage: Eukaryota > Metazoa > Arthropoda > Insecta > Orthoptera > Trigonidiidae > Laupala > Laupala kohalensis. The sequence continues at coordinate 26,507 of NNCF01126466.1, forward strand.
TTCGTTTCCAAAAATATCTACCTCCACTCCTCTCCCTCGTGTTTTTATCCTTATTATCTTCTAAGTATACATTACGCCCTATTCTCTTGGATCACAGTGATAACCATGATCTCTTTTCGATAACCGCTCACATCTCGTAACTTGGCCCTGTACTGAAAATGTTTTTTTTATCAAATACCTTTCTGGAAGAACTGTGTAAAGAATTATCTATTTATTCCTCAATTTATTGTTTGAATTCATTTTTATTGTAATTTTCTTCCATAAGTAATTTCAACTACACTTGAAGTGTGTTGTTGAAGTCAACGAACATTTAGCTTCCCTGTTATGTACGAGTTACGAGAATAGTAAACTATATTAACGAATGAAGGAGAACACGAAATTTGCGACTTCCAAGACGCGATATAAGTTTACCTTCGGTATACACAAAGATTTAAAACGCTCCAAAACCTAGTTGTATTAATCAAACCTAGTTGTACTATTCTTTATTTACAATTTGTTAAAATTAAATTCTCAAATTAAATCCTAATTAAGTAAACAAAGAGTCCAAACTGTTCTCACTCACCCTTAAATATTAATTTTTTGTGGACGTTCCCTCCAATCAAATTATATCGGATGAAATTGTCCTTTCACCCAGTGAACCTTTTATGTTTGTTTACATTATACTCTTCGAGATAAGAACATAGTACAGTGGTTTAGTCGAAATCCATATTTATACGCAGAAATGTGAACGACATGTAGAATGCGTGCGCACTCACTTCCAACTGTCCAACTGCCTCCTGTCCAACAGTTGGATGACTATCGACCGATAGTTGACGAAGTGTTGTATTACTGAAAGTCCGATGTGTGCATCTAGCGTTAACCAGCAGTTATAATACGATGTATATCGTATTCCATGCTCTTCCTTCTACATAGCCAGTCAACTTTCCTTACAAAATACTTCTGGATACGAGGCACTCAATTCCAAAAATTCATATTCCTCTCTGTTAAAATTCAAAAGAAGAGCATAAATCTGAATGGTTAAACATTTCTTATTTCTTCTTGACAAACGTCTATGTAAGTTTTATGTTTCCCAGTTTTTTTCCAAATATTTCCAATGATACCACAGAGATGATGCAACAATAATCCACTAATAATGAATTCGTACTGGTTTGTATTTGTAGGTTTCTGTAGAAATTGCATACTTTTGTTGAGTGAAGGAATTTTGCTGTACGTTGTCTAGTGTACAAGTATTTTGCTCAATTTTCTTTATCGTTTCAAAACATATGGTCTTTGTATTATATTAATATCACATGTACTGATGCACCTATTATGTTTTCTCGTTTTCATTCGAAAATCTTTCGTTGTAGCAATTCCAGCCAAGGCTTTTTGCAGCTACTCGTAGTCGCTGTATCTAGATACTCCAACACACTATGTCAACTCAAGACTAGGTTTCCCGAGTCATATATTACTGATTCTTTTCGGTTGGAGTATCCAAGTTTCATTTTTCATCTCCTCTGGTAGCTCTGTTTGCTTGCAACTGAGTCTCGGTGGTTCAGAATTCATTTCTAGCTTTTCACTTTTATATCGCATTTCAGTATATTCATATCTGTGACAATTAAAAAGCGAACCTTCCTTCTTCTATCCACCTCCTACTATTCCTAGTATCACGAACTCAACTAGTGTAACTTCCTAGTATCACTGACTTCCTAGTAACACTAACTTCTTAGTATCACTAACTCAAAGGACTCTAATGACCTCGATGTCGGCGAGCCGTAAAACCCCACAAAAAAAACTAACTCAAACTATTACTAATTACTCATAGTAACACCACGTCGATCAAGTTATTGGTAAACCCATCTAACCGGCCCACCTAATAATAATAGCCCTACCAACTGCCTCCTACCATCCCATGTAGACAATCTTCAATAGTACGCCACATTTCCCATTAAGAAATATAATACTACAATAATAAAAATTAAGTTTAATTTTAGAAAGGTACTGCCGAAAATAAAGGTAGGCGATCCTTTGAACTATCGCATTGATTATGTTTGAATTCACACCTTTGAGTTTTGGGATTATTCTTTCTTGTGCTTCCTAAATAAGCGATTTGTCCTGAGATACACTAGTTGGTATTCAATAATTTAGTACATGCTCCGCTGTCTCCTAAGCTTCCTCCACTCTACCTGTTTCTTTCATTATAATATATCTTTTCTTTTACTGAAAGTGTATATGATAGAGGTGATGAACATTTCTGTGCGGTTTGTTTGCAGGACAGCGCGGGTGTGGATATAAATGGATGGCGCTGGGTCCCACTTGCCTCCTTACTTTTCTACTTCTTCTTGATCAGTGCCGGCCCAGGTCCTCTTAGTTATTTCATGATGGCAGAGCTGCTGCCTCCCAATGCCAAGGGATGGGGAAGCGCTATAGTTGTGAGTTTCAGCCGTGGGATGGCACTACTTATCACCAAATTCTTCCCTGGAGCTGTAGAGGCGTTGGGTCGTGACGTCACTTACGCTGCCTTCGCTGTCACCTGTTTTGCCTTCGTTGCATTTGTTCTTATTGTAGTTCCTGAGACACGAGGCCGAACGAGACAGGAGATACAGGAAATGCTGCGCGGTCACAGCAAAGACAAGAATCCTCCTGATTAATCTTTCAATTATCCATACCTACAAAACAGTTCTTAAACAAAAGTCATAAAGGCACAGTGCTTCGAAAAGAAGATAAATATCTGGAATTTGTGGAGCGATGGTATAAATACCAAATTAATATTCGCATTCTGTTTCAGTAATTTAAAACATAGAAAGATGAGCGTTCTGAAGATGCTGTGAGTATTGTCAATGTTGATGCACGATAAAGATGTGGGGAAATTGTATGTTGCAAAGTCAAATTCAAAATTTGTTGCAAATTTATCATTCTCATAACTGTACAATTTACTTTAAGATATTGTAAATTGAGATCAAACTAAAATTATGTTGTAAGTCAAATCATTTCTCAAATTAGTTATATTTTTACTTCTCAGTTCAATATTTCTATGAATAATCCCATTCGAAAAATAAATAAATCCCATGAAGTAATATGACAAGCCAATCGTTTTTCATTCAGTCTTATAGATATAAGCAAAAATAAGAGTTAAGAAGATAAGAAGAAACCAAATCTTAATTTGAAAGCCACCATAGATTCCAGTTTGTTCCTAAAGAGGACCAAGAAGGAACTGTAATTGAAGACGTACATCACGTGTTAATCACACGTATCAAAATAATGTTGCACGAGTAGTTTGTATATTTCAGATTAATACTTTCATGAGACTACAATGACTATGACTCAAAATTAAAAAGCATTCATGTACGAGTTGTTCATGACAGAGTGCTAAGTATTAATTTGTACCTGTTTTTATTAGCAATACACAAACTAATGAAATAACTAAGGAAGGGTCATTTTCCTTGTTCTCCTCGCTCATGCGTCACGATCGACGTGTGTCCATAGAATTCTGTATTATGATTTAATTTGAATATACTTAGCGGAATTATATATTTACTAGAGCCTCTTCCATGTACTTACTGTTCTAAACTGAATCAATTTTTGGTAATTTTACTCTCTCCCTTATCAGAAGTCTTCAGTTAATCATAATTACTCTGGAAAGCTAGCATTTTACATAATATCAGGACGAAGGAGAATTTTAAAATAAAAAACTAATTTTATATCAGGTAAAATTAGTAGTGAAATCTCATATGGAAAGTAAAATTATTTTAAATTATTCGAAGTTTATATGCTATACCATTTGATGGATCCTTTATTATTACTAAATCATACTAAAGTATTTATTTCGACCATATTGCCTGATTATAGTCTATTTTTCTTCTAGTACAGTTGACACATTTTGGCGTTTAATTTTTTCGCTTACAAATGCGATATGCTCTCAATTTAGGTCCTATTCACAATATAAACAAAGCAAAACTTGTAGTTAAATGACCAAAGCTATTGGACTTCTAACATTTTGTTTTAGACTAATGTAGACTAATCTTGTCATATCCATCGCAACTCTGTAGTTACATGAATCACAAATTACTCCTCCATGCTTAAGGTAGTATGAGCGCGCCCTGTCAAATTCTCACCATTTATGAAACGGTTAGAATAATGTTATCTATTAGGTGTTGTTTTAAAATAGATATTATAATGGTAACTTATTAATCATGTTGCAGTAAAACAGCGAATCATTAAGTATACCGTTTAAATTGAAACAAAGTACTCGAAGAATAACATCTCGTTTGACTAGAGTTTTCAGGTTTCAGACGATTTTCAAAGTTAAGGCTGATTTTTTGGTTATCTTTTATTTAATTTGAGACACGTGTGTTAGTTATATTCCATTTCAATTTACATAGTAATCAAATTTAAAACTGACCAGAAAAACCCACCAGAAGATTTATCCACTAAAAATTGTACAAGTTTTATTAAAATGTCATACCCAAGCACACGAACTCGCAATGTGGAAATTATATTAGACGAATGATAGTCAATAGTTTATTCTTTAATATAAAAAATTATGTGCATTAAAAAAGGCAACGTTAGAAACTACTAGCCAACTTCCGGTTCTCCTGAAATAGTTCCTCACTCGGATCCATAGCTCGCTTTAACAAAAACCTGTCTTTCGAATATTTGTTGATCGTTCCCTTTACAGTAGATACCAATACATTAGGAAATAAGTTAATTGTCGGTTCACCGAGGCGCAAAAAGAGAAATGGCGCAATTCGCTGTACACAGTGACGTATTTAAGAACAGATGGCGTTGACAATGATTATGGGGGAATGGAGATGGAAATAGCAGTAGGAAAACTGGATGAGACGATAGGTACCACACCAGAGTGACTGAGAGTGAATTGAAAAAAAAATTGACAAGCGGAAGTGTAGATCTATCAACAACAGACGAGTGCAGATGTGGAAAACAAATTCATGAGGTACAAACACCAATATTGCACATTGTTCTATGCAAAAGCAGAAAGGTCAAATATGGACCAGAGTTGACAAGAATTAGCCTAAAATTATGTAACGCACAACAGGACCGAAGTACACAGAAAGAAAAAATAAGACAGGAATATGATATTAAAATACGCAAGTTTGAAAAAGGTAATAAAGGGCACTAAGGCCCAATTTCACCACGTTCGTTTAATACCTTAAACGAGATGTTCTCTGTTGTAAATCGCGATTATCGAAATGCGCGTTTCACCAACTTCGATTTACACGTAAATCGCGTTCTACTCTTAAACGCTCGGGGACCCTTCGATTACCAGCACAAATCGCGATTTTCTCCAGCACTGCTCGAAATTTGTCAGCCATATTGCTTGTGTACTTCCCTCGTGCTTGTCGTTTTGTTGGTTAGATTCGTGTGCTGCAATTTGTCTTTGCTTGTCGCAATGTTCTGCTACGGTTTGGATGAAACGGTGGAAGAGCTTATATTTGAGGAGCCGCAAAGGCGTCCACGTTGGATTCGAGAGAGATCCAATTATTTTGATGAGTTGGACAAGGTAGGTTTCGTTTCGCGATTTCGCCTGTCCAAGACATCAGCCCTGAATGTCCTGGATGAAATTGAAAACCAATTAGAGTTTCCCTCAGACAAGTAAGTTCAATTTTCACCTAGTTTACGTACATACAACCTCAAGATATCAGTGATATTTCATTTATATTTTCGATTACTGCTTGAACAGAAGGAAGCAATGTTTGATTTGTTTTTATATGCTAAATAAAGATATTGAAGTTTTATTATCTAATTATTTAAATACATACGTATGTATATTAAAAATAATAATAATCACGTACATATACTTATTTTTTACTTGAAACACTCATCCACCTTGTAATTTTTATTGTAGGAATGTTTCTGTATCACCAATGAACCAGTTATTGGTAACATTGCGATACTACGCTACAAATTGCCACCTTCAGGAGCTTGCTGATTTTGGTGGCTTTAGTGCGCCCACTGCCCATCGAATCGTCCACCGAGTGAGTGCAGCTATTGCAAGACTGATGCCTCGCTATATTAAATTCCCCACCGCAATGCAGGAGATGCGAGCAACACAGCAGAAATTTTATTCTGTTGCTTGTTTTCCCCGTGTGTTAGGTGCTATTGACTGCTCACATGTGCGAATTACATCACCGGGCAGTGAAATTGCAGAATCTTTTCGCAATAGGAAAGGGTACTTTTGTATCAATGTACAAGCCATCAAAAATGACGGAAGTAGTGCACACGATAGCACAATTTTTAATAATTCTAGAATTTGTGCCAAATTTGAAAACGGTGAATACGAGGGACTTCTGTTGGAGGATTCTAGTTACCCGTGCAGAGACTTCTTACTTACCCCAATAGAAGTTCCACGAAACCAAGAAGAACAAATATACAACGTGAGTCACATACGAACAAGGAATGTTGTGGAGAGGAGTATGGAAAAGAAGATTTCCAGTACTAGCATTAGGAATGAGACATCTTTTGCTATTATTGTTGCCACAGCAGTGCTTCATAACATTCTGTGAAGAGTGGGTGAAGAACTCTCTCCAGATGACCCTGATGTGATTCATCTACCTTGGGAAGAATTAATGCAGCAAGGGGATATGGGAGAAAGGGAGGCAAATCACCAAAATGGTAGATTTATTGTGAGACAGGAGATAATTAATTATTATAGAAACTTAATTAATTGAATAAATTATTTTTTATTGCCTTGTATTACATCTGTTTTCAGTTTCTCCTGCTTTAACAGCTCCTTCTCCCTTTCCAACCTCACTTTTAAAATTTCGTCCATTGTTTTACACATTTTTTGGAAGCACTCATTTTGTTCTTTATAAATCGGGCACTGCAACTGTGCCAGTTCCTTAGAGGCTTCCAGTGCCTCTATTTTTGCTGATTCCAGCTGGTTGGGCTCCTTGGGTAGAGTAGGCCGTCGTCTACTCTGCCCCCACTTCCAATTTCTACGTCCCTCCATATTTTGGTGGCAGGTTTTCTGAGCAGGAACGTCTGGCAGAGGAGTTTCGATTGTCTCGATGGATTCTGGGTTTTTTTCTTCCAGTACAATTTCATACTAAAACAAGAATGAGAATATTTAAATAACAATTAAAAAGGATAGAAGTTAGTATGTAAACTATGAGCTCGACTAGTGATGAGAGTTGGTTAGCAAAACAAGTAAAGACAAATTGACATCACTGAAATTAAGTTCGTTCATTTGTATAGAATCTGTGCTTAATCGGGATTCATTATTTTACAACACTTCATTATAAATATATCCGGTGGCAGATCTAGACCATAATCAAAAGGGAGTATTTTTATTTAAAAATGGTTCTACAGCACAAATTTTTTATAATTATTATATCTTAAAAGTACGTGAACTCATCAAATCTGGAATAGAAAAGAAGTTATTTATTAAAGTTATTAACATGATATTATTAATCTGGTGTTATTAATAACAAGTAATAATGTGGTAACACTTTTACGAAGTAGGCCACTTATCAACTTCAATTTTATCTGCTAAGAGTTCAGGTCAAATTATAGATACGCCGCTGATTATATCACATAATAAAGTTACCAGTGAAGTTGCAATTAACTTTTCTGACACAAGAATAAACTAACTAAATATTGTACTCAAATTTTCTTTTGTCATGCATAAATTCTTACATTTTTTTCCTGCATTATTCATTATTCTTGTGGCAGTAAAGTGTTAACAACTGTAAATATTGTTCTCAAATCACTTTTTTTCATACATAAATAATCTCACTGTACCTGAGAGACTGGGACTTCAAAAGTGGACACGACATCCGGTCTGGATGACGGTCCTGCTTCCTCACGATCTAAGGAAAAACAAATATGACAACATTTAGTTTCTGCTTTCCAATAATTATATCTAACCAATTACTACATAATTATATACGTCATATCTGACCTTGGTCATAACCATCTGCATCAAAAACATTGCAGTATCCTACTGCACCACTTCCCAATAACACCTTCACCCTCTCCAAAATGGGATCATATGTACGTATCGTTGAGGGTCCTCCTCCTAAAAGAAACATCAAGTTGATGGATAAACTCAAAAATAAACAACACTAGAAAAAACAAAAATTGAAACTTACCTGTAATAAATTGTTGTTGACGTTCTCTTGCTGCATGTTTACGTGCATTTTTTTTCCAAATTTTCCCACGCACCTTTAAGATTTTCCGCAGTTCTGAAGCTCCCAGACACTGCGCAGATTTCTTTTGAGATATTGCCCCACATAGCCATCTTTTCTTTAAGCGTGACAGCATCCGTTCTAGTGTTTTCCACAATGGAAAAAACTTCCTCTCTCTCCAGGATGAGAAGGAGTGCTTCCTTCTCTTTCACCGTGAAATTTGAACTGCGCTTGCGCTTCTCATTCATCATACATTCAAACATATTACAAGGTAATACACAAACACACAAACAAATACTCTTCCAACAAACACTCAAAGACACACTACAAAAAACAGTCTACTTTTACAATATATGAAGCAACAACAAAATAACACTATACCACACAAATTTTAAAATAATACACACAGAAAAACTAGAGAACAAATGAAAAACTACTAAATACTACAGTAAATACCAAAAATAATATAAAATATAACCAAATACAACCCTGAAACCACCACCCTGAAAAAATATAATGTAAGAATGAAAATAACTAACCTAGAATATAATAAAACTTCAACCCAACCCTGAAATTAATAAAATGAATAAAATGAAAAAGCTAAAATAAAATGAAAATTAAAACCACCCTGAAACTAACCAAACACACTCTCCACAAAATCAAACACCAACTACCTCACAAAGAAACACCACCGGAAACGCAAGTACGAACAAGAAGAACAAGAAGCCACAAACGCATGTATTTAAAGGGGCGCATGACACTTCTTTCTCGCTTAATTTGTCTTCAAATTACCCACAATGCATTGTAAAATTACTACCAACCTAGAGAATTCGTCAAAAACATCGATCAACATAATCGACGATTAGATTTGCTTGGTGAAATGCACAAACCGTAATCGCGATTCCATTTTCCGAATCGAGTTTACGGAAATCGCGATTAGTCTACATTTGGTGAAATTGGGCCTAAGTGGGAAAGACGGAAGAAGTATGTAAATACATTTATGTATAAGAACTGTAGGGATATACCGTACAAAACGAAGATGGTAGGATGAACCAAAGAGAAATATGAACAATTATAGTGTTCGCCGGCCAGGGATTACAGATGTGGGAACAGTAAGGACGGTTTCTTTTAAAATAATTATGCAGTAACGACGTCATTACATACTAGTCGGTGAACTGCATGTGGCATCGCGTTACGGTCCGCTGCCTGCCGACGGAGGAGTAGTAGAGGGGACGGGACAGGGGAACATCCCCTTACAGTTTTCGAGGAGGGCTGCGCTCGACGGAACCACACAGGGCTTCGCGACGATCGTAGAGATGAACAGTCGGGTAGAGGCTAGGGCTATGATGAACTATCCTTAGCAAGGAATATTTATTTACTCCTTTTGGCAAGCTCCTCCGCGCTATACCAACGTGAAGATCTCCCCTGATCATACCGTCCCCGGAAAATATGCCGTAATTAATTAATAAAAATAAACATAAACTTCTTATAAACACTAAACCTATCTATCCTAAGCATGAAATCCAACATCTCATCTGATAAGCTCCTCCGCGCTCTACTAGCGTGACGATCTACCGTCTTCCTGCCGTCCCCGGCAAATTTGCCGTAATTAATTAATAAAAATAGCAATACTCAAGCCCTCTTCTGTTCTACGCGCGCTTGCCCAATGACCTACATTCGCACGGCGTCTTCCTGGCTGATTTGACGGCCGAAGGATACCTACGCCGCCGACGTTCCTGTCCCTTTTACGGCACGCGGCCTAGCCACCAGCTTCTAAGAAGCGCCCTTCACCTGGGGACCCACTACACGCGACGCGACAAAGCTTTTCCCGAGTAGTTCGGTCAGCCGCTTCCAAGAAAACGTCTTTCTCTTTTTTACCGCCGCACTTCCACCCTCGGTGCTCACTACCTCCGTCTCGGGGTACGTAACCGCCCAGCCTAGGTGGGCCCAGACGACGCGGCGGAACCTCTCTCTCTCGGCTCTGTCGACCTCTTCCGAGAAAAGACCCTTCATCTCAGCCCCGTTTTCCAACGTAAACAACGGAACGCTAACACACTCTATACGACATTATGCTTGCTGGCGAAATCTGAAATTCTTTACTACCCTCTCTAGAAATAATGTCTTTAATAATTCTCACTTTGTCCAAATACTCCTCTCCCGTCTGATTAGCCCTGGCCCGTACGTCATCAAATCTTTGATCTACGTTTTCAAACTTTAATTCGTGTTTACGAACTAACTTCTTCCTGAACTGTTTTTAATTGTTTTTCAACCAAGTCAGTTTTTCTTTCGACAATTTTGTTTTGCTCATCTAGACGTTCCTGCATATTATCGTGAAATTTGGCTAAGTTGCTCGCGTTAACAGATGCAACTTCTGAGACTTCCGTTCGAATCTCGACAGCGAGTTTTTCGTTTGATTCTTCCGCGAATTCACTGAGATGATGGAGGCAAAAAATGAGGTGAAAAGAAAAATGACGTGTCAGGTAGTAAGAGTGAGAAAGGTGAAAAAAGTAGAACCTTCAAACTATAATTCACTAACGAATGAGGTACTTAAAGAAACAATAGAATTGTATGTCAAAGAGTTACTGGAGTTATGTAATATCTGCATTTAAAATGGTTCCTTTCTGAAAGTTTGCAAAATACTAGATGAGAAGCTATTCTTGAAAAAGGAAAACTGGAATTCAAATGTTTCGTATCAGTCCATTTCTCAAGTATCTACATTTGTGTAAATAGTGGATAAGCGGGTAACGCAGATAATTAAAGATAATAGAAGCAGAGATTGTTAGGTCTATGTAACAAATCTATGAGACCTACAGGGCAGGGATATGCGCAGGACCATATATTATAAAATATTGTTGTCAACAATGTATTGTTGTATTCGAAAGGACTAAGATATGCGGCCTATGCGGATAATTGAGGAGTTGAGATGGGAGAATAGCAAAAGAGTAAACGAATTCATACAAAATTAAAAGCAAAGAGTGAATTAATAATAAATAAATTTATAAAAAAATAATTTGGCAATTGTAAATATTTCCATGTTTCTTCACGCAAATAATTTAGAAAGTTGGTTTGATTTGTGTCATTAAACTCTCTTGAAAACTCGTAACGGATTTTAAATGGGTTTAGTTTAGTTTAATAGTCAATACTTGAGCAAGGTGATCGCTGTATCCAGCTATAAACACTTCAGAGAAATACAAGATTCCAGTGTTAATAATAATCTGATCTAGCAATGTTTGAGATGAACCGGAGAGGCGAGTTGGGTCGTTTATCATAGTAATAAGGATGAAGGAGTCGATTAGATTCTTGAATCGATTATTCGGTGAATGTGCAGAGTTGGATGTACTCAGGAAATCAATATGAAATCACCACATACAACGATAGATTTAGTAGATTTATGTTATGTTTCAAAACAAATTTCAAAGTTCCGAAAAAATACGACAAGATCTGATTGAGGTCTATAAATACACAAAACAATAATACCGGTGTCGGTCAGATTACCTGCAGAAAATTCGCACATACTATTTACGCAGAAGTTCTCGTAGTCTGGAAGTGGAGAAGATAAAATAGTTGTAAGCCAATGTTCTGTGAGGCATAGCAAATCAAATGAATTTTCGTGTAACATAATTTCAATGTCGGTCAATTTGTTGGAAAGGGACATTATGATGAAAGACAATTATTTTATTTTCGCAAAGAGTTGTGATTCTCGAGAAATGGAATCGACTTTAGATTGTGGAGAGGAATTTGAATTTTGCACAGCTTTTAGTCCCGGATCAGACCCGCACACTGAACCCGAACGCGATTGTCTCCTTTTTATTTTTGTTTGTGGAACGTTGAAACGTGGAGGCTGGCTAGAGAGTACTATGCTTGTGTGCTGAGAGGTCGTTTTTAGTTTTTGTACATGTTCAGAAGCCTTGAAATATCCTCCTAAATTAATAACGTTCTGCCCACCTATGATGATTACTTTGTCCCGTTCTGTGAGTTTTTTAGTGTATGTGTCCATTTCTCGAATTACTTCAGCCAAACGAGCGTTTGGCTTGAAGACACCGGAAACTGAGAACTGGTTAGGAATCAATCCATGCAAATCGGAGTACACAACAGGTAAGTTAGATGCGATTTTCGTCGGAAAAGAGACAAGCGTGATGGATGAGTTTGGTTTCTAAAAACAGAAGAAACATTTATAAAATTAAGTTGTCAGCGAATATAATTGTCATGCATAAAATATCTTGGAATTATTATCGATGAGCTAACTTACCGTTTCATAAGATTGCACCATATTCAACCATCCGAGGCGTCTGTGTATGCAAACATGAGTGATTTCTTTTTTCCAAAAGTTGAAGCGTTTCAGAGCGTCACTGGCTGCATGAGTCAGCGTTTCGTCCCATTACACTCGGGCGAGATCTATTTCCAGTTACTTTTTGTGACAGTAACACCCCCACCCACTATTTCTAGTCCCCCACAAATACAAAACATCATTGCACATACAACAGGACAAGAAATAGTAGTGTATACAAAGGCAATTAAACATAATGAAATCTACAAAATATTATCAAACAAAATAATACATATCAGAGAACTTAGTGTAATAAAACATTTAGTTTATCCTTAAAATAATTGAACTTTTCAGATGACAAGGGTTTTGTTAGTATGTCTGCCACATTTTCTCCAGACGAAACATGGGTAATATTTACTCTACCATCTGCCACAACATCCTTAATAAAATGCCACTTGATATCAATATGGCGTGACCTCTTCCCATTACCATAACTTTCAGCCATAGACATGGCACTCTGGTTATCTATAAATACCACGGGGGGTTGATTACTATTAGGACACAAAATATTCTTGATACCTTCAATGTACAGTGTCTCAGAAATAGCATTGGCACAGGAGACATACTCCGCCTCCGCAGAGGACTGTGCCACAGTGGGCTGCTTTCTGGAAAACCAGGAAATGACATTAGTACCCTATGATATCACAGCGCCACTAACACTCTTCCTATCAACCCGGTCACCTCCCCAATCCGCATCACAGTATACCTCAAGATTTCCATTATTTCCTTTAGAATAAAGTAATCCTAAATTTTGTGTAAACTTTAAATATCTTAGTACTCTTTTGGCTGCCCTCCATAGCTGTTTTGTAGGACAATGCATAAATCGACTAAGGTAGGTTGTGGCAAAACACATATCATGACATGAGCTATATAAATTAAAGCACCCACCAATTGTCTATAAGGCAAATTACATTCTACAGGCAGGCTATCATCATTCTGGAAATCACTCTGCTTTGGAGTATAAACTTTTTAATCATTCTGCAATCATTCATATTAAACTTTTTAAGAACTTTTTCAATAAAATATATCTGATTAATCTTTAATGTATTATCTTTAATTTCAATATTGGTACCCAAAAAATTTTCAAATTTGCCAACTACTTTTGCTTCGAATTCGTTATTTAAAGCTTTGATCAATTCAGCTACTTTACACTTTTTACCTGCAATAGTAATATCATCTACCCATACAACTAAATAAATTTCAGAACCATAATAAAAGCAAAAGTCGCAACCAGATCTAGTTAAATTTTGTAGTAATAAAAATTTATGTAACTTTTCATTTCTGTTGAGGATTAATGGGTAAAGAAAACAACACTTTGCTGTTACATACTCTGTAATCATCTTTCCACTCACTCCTCTACAATACGGCGCCTACGCGCCCCCCCACTCCACTCACAGTGGTGCCACCTTAACAGGTCCCTTGCTTCTTTCCACAGAGCAACTAAGTTTATTATCCTCCACGTAGTTATACACAGTTTGCTTTTTTATTTATTATTATTTATTTTTTACCTCCTTGACGAGGTTCAGGCCTGCTCTCCCACCTAACCGTTGGACATGGGTAAGGGAATTGGGAAGGTGAGATATTGGGTTGCCAGGGAACTTACGGTACCGAACCGACATTAGTCTGGAGTGAGGGAAACTCCAGCTGAAAACCTCACCTAGTTCGGTCAAGCAGTGTTTGAACTCACACTTTACCGCTCAGTGGTAACAAGGTAGCAAAGACGCCACCTCTAGACCACTGCGGTCGCTTTTTTGACAATAAAGTTTATTTATTTATTTATCTATGTAATACGATCCACCAAAAAGATATATTTCCTTTAACATCTGTCAATAAGTTCCTTAAAAATCACATCACCCCATAAAACCTGCTTTCAGCGCCATCTTGTGGAGACAGCAAACTCCATGGACAAACTATACACAATTCACAATTTTTTAAAATTAAACAAAAACAGTTCTATACATCACACTGACTTGCTGTTTTTGTAATCAATTTATTACAATCATATTCATTTTTTTGAAACTAAAAAAATCATTTCCAGTCATTTTGGGAAATTTTTGTACAAGAAATTGTTTTACAAAGTGGGTCTTTTTGCATTTGAATTATCTCATTGACTATTGAGAAATGGACTCGTATTAAATTTTGTTAACAAATCCATTGCTCCTAAAAAAAATTTCATTCCAAGGTTTTAAATGCTCAACCAAGTTTTCTATATGTGCTAATGATTTGCATTTTTGTGCAATCAATTCCAAAGTGACAAAATGATTTTTTCAAAAAAAAAAAAATTTATATCTGGTCATTTTGGATAATTTTTGGGCCAAGAAATTATTTGACAAAGTTTGCCTTTTGCATTTGAAATATCTTGTCGACTATTAAAAAATGGACTAGTATTAAGTTTCATTAACAAATCCAGTTCACTGAAATATATCAAAAACCCCAAAGGCTTAAATGCTTATTGAAACTTTTATATATATACTACCAATTTGTGGTAAAAGAACATGTAATTCAGAAGGTATAGAAAGTTAATTTTAACAAATCTCTGAAATCAAAATCAAATTTGTGATTATTTGTAGATAAAATGTTTCTATATCCTCATCAAAAATATAGTAATTAATATATCAAGTGTTCTTATAGTAATTAATATACCAAGGATTTTTAAAAATGAATTCATCTGATTAAATAGTTTTCCAAAAACGTCAGTAGTTAGTATAAGAATGGATGTTTTCCAACTTATTTATTTACTCTATACATTACCAAAAATATTTATAATTATTTTAATGTATGTGTATTTTGGTTCCTTGGTTTTAATAAATGTTTGTTTTTTCTTAACTGCACTCAATCTAGGTAAAGTTGTTCACAGTACCCCTGTTATCAAAAAATGAGTTTCTTTTTGGGTACTGTGTTAAATATTGATGACCCTTGCTTGCTTGTGGAGAGTAAAATAACTTTTGTCCCCCAAATAGGTATATGCAATAAATTGTTTGTTAAATCAACATTATTGCATCTTGATTTCAGAGCATAATGGCATACAGAATATAAAGCATGAAAATTCGGTATATTCAATTTTTGTATAATTTCTATTTCAATGATACGAGTAGTTCATATGCAAAAAGCATTATTCGCAGCTTAAAAAACATTTGGGAAAACACAGAAGACTTTTATAAACATGCAACAGAACCACTTTCAAAACTTTTACCAAAATAAAGAGAAAATTCTCAATTGATAAAAGGTTATATAATTTCACAATTAACTATATTTTAAAAAATTATTTGAAAATAATGTGTATTGCATTTAAAATGATTTTAATAGGATTTAGATTTAGATTTCAAACTGTACAGCTATCCATTTTTGTTTTCAAATAAAATATTACCATAAATCTTTTGTATTTTCTAAGCAACTGGTTAAATTAATAATAAATTTATTATCAAAAGAGCAGTTACAAACTGTGAGTGACCATTTGGAGAATAATAAACTAATTTGCAAGCAAGGAAGCAAGGGATCATTCCATCAATTCTGATGAAGGGCCCTCAGGCAGTGGAGGATTTATCATTTCAACACACCCCTAAAGTAAGAATAAAAATAGTTTGCTATGTGTTATAATATCAACAAGATACCAACAAATTTAGATTTAACAGAGTAAAAGAAAGTTATTTAAGAAGTATGTAATTATCAAATCTTTAAATTATTCAGAATATATTTTTTTATACATTGTAACCACTGAAAACACTAAATTCATGACTAATTATTGCAAATGTTTTAATGAGACTGCTGCCCCTAGGAAAGAACCTTGAGAGTTTGCATTTAAAATCCATCTCTATCTAAAGGAAAACTAGAGAAAAATCTAGGATGTTAATTAACACAACTGTGCCAAGATTGAGTACAGCCAAAATATACATATATGAATAATAAGAAACAATAATGTTATGCACAAAAATAATTTTGAAATTCCGTTATTTTTTAAAGTACTACAGCAATGGCTTGATAAAATATAAAATAAATTTAAGCATTTAATATTTAAAAGAATTATTTAAAAAAACATTTAAAGGGAAAATAGAAACCCATTTTAACTTTTATGAAAATCACAGAATTTTTTGACATTATAGAAGCAAATGTGTAGAAGGTAACTTTCAATCATGGATTTGAAGAGATTCAATTTAATAATATATTTAATGTCTTTAGTAAAGGAAGTGAAAGGAGTTAAAAATTTAATTTTCTAATTAAAGGTTTACCAGACAGCAAGCACAAGTTAACAAGAAAATCCAGCAAAAGAAGCAGTGGATACATCTGATACGTAAGCTTACGCAGCGAAATGGTCACCGTCACCGGATGTGAGGTTACGACTAGTGCGTAGAAGTTACGACTATTGCAGAGAGGTCACATGGGTGAGAGATTCACGATACCAAAAGAAACAAATGATGCAGACATTTCTCTGTTTCTCCATTTAAAAGTAACATATTAAAATGAAACATCTAAAAACTATATACTCTTTGCATTCACACCATTGACAAACTTAAAACTACGCGCCATAATGATGTAATATATTCCGAATATTATTTTACTCTACCTCTGCTTCATCCATGTTCAATAATATTCAAGCTTCTTGAAATAGTAAACAAATGGGTAAATGTAGCAGAAAGAAATTATTTTACTGCGTCTATACCAAACTTTCAAGCGAAATACCGCTAATGCGGATGTAAAGCATACTAATAATACTTGAACAAAAAATTTAAGCAAAATCGTTTGAACCGTTTTTGAGAAACATTCAAAAGAGTACTTTGACCTTCATGTGAAGTACCGTTTTTTAAAGCAAACAAAAAATCAGAACACGTGCATCGACAACAAGTAAAATCTACCGTAAATACGAAATATGAATTAAATTGATTCATCCATTTACTCAGAATCGCTTCACACAGACGGGCGGACGGACGTTATGCCAAAAACCACTTTTTCGGAATCAGGGAACTCCAAAACGGATATTTCCCCAAAAATCTCGTTTTCGAATTTTTTTCACGATTACATTACTTTCTATATACGACGTATATGAGGAAGTAAAACATTGAAGATAGGAATTTCATTTTTAGACTAAATGATACTTATCATCACGAAAGTATTTTTTGAAATTTCGATTTTAAAGGGATCAATTATGCAGTGCGTGTTTTCAATTGTTACTAAATATCACGAACTGTTTGATATCACCACAGTTTTTGAATCAACATGAAATTTAAATATTTTTGAACTGCATTATAACAACTAAAATTCTCGTACGAAGCTATGGTCGGCTAGTTTCTGAAATGAACACTTGAAAAGAATCTTTGTGAAAGTAGGTTACCATGGAAATGAGCAACAAAAATATTTGTATTGTGTTAATTAGTGGCGCATTATGATACTAAAATGCATCAACTTCGTCTCAGATTACTCAAAAATAAATAACTGTTTTAAAAATCAGTACCGAGTTGGGCTGATGTCGCATTAACACTAGATAATTCAGAACCTCAGTGAAGTTTCAATCAATCGTCAGATTTACTGTGAGTATTATTAGTATGAGAATATTCGATTATTATGTTTTTTGTTCGTTGTTAGGATCGTTTAATTATCAATCATCTAATTCTGTAATTTTCTGACTCCATATTAATATACCATCTCAAAAGGAGAATAGTATTTGATTATTATTGTGATCGTCAAGAACAAGTTATCTATAATAACACTACTTTAAATAAAAACAACTGAAATAGTTTTAAGATGATTAATATAAGATTTTATTGTCATATGAATTGAGATTGACGAAAGGTCAATTTTATTGATGTGATTATCTATTAATGTTCAATTATGATTGAATTGACGTTCGTAATTTCTATACATTGAATTGATTTGAAATACATAATTTAACACTGAAGAATTAGCTGTAAAACAACACGAAAACACATATACATATTCTGGAATAAATACACAAATTGACACATGAATATTACATTAAATAAACACTGATTAATTAAGCAATGTCAGTAATACCACTAAAAACTAATAATTGACTTCCAATCTGATTGTACATGTCAATATGATAATTGTTATTTGTGACAGTTTATCACAATTGCAATGAGAATTATACTCCTTGTCTAATGACATACGTACGTTAGAAATTACTGCATATAACTATTTTAACTGACTCAAACAAAGTATTATGAAGTTAATTTGATAAGTGTTCTCGTCTGACTCACGATTGTCCATTTCTCATATTCCTATCAGATGCGTGGTTGCCTCCTGAGTGTCTTCTCGTACCACAGTGTAATTACTCGTTAGATTTGTTTAATATCAATGACATACGTCTAAGATTACTTAGGTTGCAACGCTTTTACAGCGTTGTGCAAACACTACTAATTGTTATTTTACTAGTAAGTTAATCATCCGTCACTATTAATGGAGTGGGATCGGAGAGTAGCAAAACACGTCTGCTCACGAGCAGTGATCGGCCTAATAGTGTCGAAAAGAAGCTTCTCTTCGTCCTTTTTTTTTTTTTTTGCTCTCTACATTTCTGATTGGTTCTAGTTGTCTCTATTTACTCTTCTGTTTATTAAAGATATTTGTTGTCCTATCACACCGCAGATAAAATTATTGTTCACTAATTGTATTATCCTTTCTATTGTTGCACAATAAAACTATTGTTCGTTAAATTGTGTATTATTAATAACATTTAATCTTGTTGATAATCTTCCACCCATTACACATTATATACTTTTGGGTATGTTGCTCCGCTACATGTTGTAATAACACTTAAAATTAATTTTTTGGAGCAGTAGTTTGAGTGATATTTTATTCATTTGTCCATCGTATATGAATAAAATATTGGAGAATTGTCGTTTAAAATGTTTCTGTATGTCATAATTCTCAGCGACGCGTAGTCCCAAGGATATTACTTTCCTTGTACTCGAAAGATCTTGCCCTTTCACGCTCATCATGATTGGTTTTTACTTTCATCCTCAACTAAAATCAATTCATCACTGCAACTGAACTTTTTTTTTCTTCGTTTCATGATTTCGGTAACATTTGTCATTCACGGATTTCGGTAACATTTCCACATGGAGATACAGGACGTAAATGCAATATTTGTATCTTAGGAAAAGGCGTTAATGAGTCCCCAAATAACGCTCTGTTTAAATAAATACCTGTATATCCGTGGCAATGTTTCCTCAAATTTCAACTAGATTCTACTCCAACTTCATTATACTCTCAATAAACAGCACTATTTCACTAGTTTATTTTAAAACACATTGCATTCCATAAGTGTTCTCATCGGACCCCCACATTATGTTCACCTTTTTTCCTAGTATCGATAAAATCAAACCCACAATCACGAATTTTTATCACTCACTAGCCTCCAAACCACAATAAAGCTAATGAAACGTTTCACCAACGCGGTAAACGATTGTAAATGAGAATACATCCCATACCGACATAACTGGAAACATAGAAACTACATTATTCATTCCAAAAAAGAAGACGTACGTTATTTGCTCAATTTAGAATTTATTTTATTTTTCATGTGACTATCGCATTTTTGTTGTTCTGAAAAATGTCTGACTCATCCTCCCTCTCCCCCCAAGAAATATGAATTTTTATTCTCTTTGGGACCGCTTTACGTTTACTACAACTATATTATACAAAGGTTCTTTTTCTCTGATTGTAAAAAGTCATAGATCTTCCCAGATGAACGAAATTAGGCTGTTCAAAATACTTGCAAAACAAGAAATGCAAACCGCATATACTCGATAGATGAAAATCACGTTCCATAAACCGAAAGTTACAAGCTGAAACTAACATCATAAAATGTTAGGAACTATTCTAGAATCACACAAATATAATTTCAATTTGCAACTTGAAAATCTTGAATTCCGAATAAGGCAACAAGTTTGGTCACACTAATACATACGATAATGAACTCTTATTAATATCTTAAGTTAACAAAAACAACTAAGATAATGATAAAATTTAGGAGCAGATTGTTCGGAACATATTTGCAAAAACTCAAAAAACCTCTTTTAGCAATATTTTCTTTTTACTTAACATTAACACTCTAACTACTATATTACATAACATTTTCAAACCTACTTTTAAGACAAAGTAACTTAAAATTTATGAATAAACTAATATATGGATTTTTTTCTGCTCTTAGGTTAATGGTAGATTTTTGGATAAGATGTAGACGGAATGGGTTATGAATATGTAAATGACGTAGTATTTAAATGAAGCTAAAACTATATTTTCCCCCTAATTTACACAAGTAATGTTCATAGAAATCATCGCCTGCTCATACAGTGGGCAAACAATAATAACGTACTCCTATACTACTAAGGACACATATTTCCTATCTATTATACACACAGTACATTCACAAATTGAATTATTATATTCGGGACGTAACCACAAATTATTGCCTAACCTGTGTAACTTTGCAGTCTATACTGCCTAATTTTTAACTTGTCTTAAATAAATAATGTTAACCATCCAAAACAAATAAGAGAAGGTCTTATTTTAATTGCAGATATTAAATCTTAATAAAAAGCGGAACATAGTTCCTACTACTGGAAACAAAAAGGAATGAATATTTGTATTACAAATAAGTGAAACTGGGGAGTGAAAGAAACTAACGCAGTTGTGTAGCACGAGGCTGATGCATTTGCTAGAGTATGGAACCTCTCCATGCTTTCACATACAAGAGTCGCTCATGGTAGCAAATTGCAACTCAGTAGGGAAGGGGCAGAAGTTGCCCCTTCCAAAATTGTCTTGGAGACTTTGGAGATTGAATCAAACCCTGAGAGTAGTTCAGAGAAAGAAATGGTTGGAGGTGAAACTAGTAAAGAAGAGGAAGGCGAATATTCTGGGCGTCGGATCGTGGACAACGTTCCAAGGACTGCTCAGAAAACTTGTTTCTGGAGGCAACATGTTGCGGCGGTAGCAGGTAAGCCATATATAGGCAGTTTTGTATAAAGACACATGAACCTACCCATGCAGAAAGGTGCTTCAAAATCTCTTCTCAGTGTTGATTGATTTGAGAAACGTCCAGAAGCGCAGAAAATAGTACACCATATTTTTTCGATTATTCTTTGTGAAACTTGTATTTAAGTGTTCATTATTCTTTGTCGAATATTAAAAAGAACCTAAAGCGGATAAAAAATTAAATTTGGGTTTTCATCTAAATTTATATTAAACAATAATATTCCTAACCCTGTTTTCGTCGCAAGATATTAATAAACAAACGAGAACCTCAACTTTGCTCGCGAGAAGTTTGTGATCTTGTGCCAAAATTTGAAGCTCTTGGCCTACCCATCTTCGTCCTACGCTTCGGAAATGCAAAACGCACAAACTTTTATTCAAATACACATAGATTTTATCTTTAAATTTTTAAAGATTTCTGCAAATGAATAAATTTATTGTCAAAAAAACAGTACAAAAAGTATATGACCACGTAAAGGACGATAAACTAATTTACTCTCCAGAAGTAAACAAGGGACCATCCCATCAATTCCAATCAAGGGCCCAAAGGCAGAGGCGGATTGAAATATTTCAGCAAAAATTCCTAGATAAGATAAAAAGTTAGCTACGTATTATAATACTAATAGAATATCAACATGTTTGTAATTTAGCACAAAAATTATTTTAAATGTACCAATTACTATCGAACTATAGATTATTCTGAGTATAGTGTTTAAAAATCATAAAAGTTGAAAAAAAAAACACTAAATTCAATATTTCTTGTTTCAATAAACGCACCCCTAGACAAAAGCCCAAAGAACCTGTATAAGAAATCCGCCTCTACCCGAAGGAAAAACGGAGAAAAACCCGGGCCAGGATGGGGCTACAGAATTCATGTACACAACCGTGCCAAAGTTGAGTACACATAAGACTAAATTAATATCAATCATAAGACACAACACAACATTGCAAGAAAATAGTTTTTTTTAATTGTTATAAGACATTTTAAAAGTATAACAGCAAAAGCGTGATAAAGTACAAGTGGGATTTACTTTTATTGAAATTTTTTACACTGTAAAAGCACTGGTACAGGAAGCACCTTTTAATCACGGATTTGAAAAGATTCAATTTCACACCATCTTTTATATTTTTGGGGAGGGAGTTATATAAAACGATTCCCGAATGATTTGGTCCTTTTTGGCAAAGAATGGTTGACACTCTAGGGCAATGAATATAATTACTATTGCGAGTATTGTGTTCGCGAACGAGATTGTTTCGTATGAAGCAAGGGTGGCACTTCAGTAATTCGGTCTTAACATACACGACCGTTTCATATATATAAATGCAGGGAAATGATTAAAAAAATAATTCTTTAAATAAAGGTTCACAAGAGTTTCGGGAGTGAGATTTACACATTATCCGAACTATCCCCTTTTGTATTCTGAAAGTTTGAATACTATGACCGGAATTGCCCCATAAAATAATGCCGTAACGTAATTGGGAGTAAACGGTTGCAAAATAAAGACAATGGGAAATACTTTAAATAAATTCGGAATGAGTAACACAATTTGCTTCATTGGGAATTAAGATTGTCTACGCGACAATTCCTTTGAGGTTGTTTTGAATATGGGGACCTAAGAATTTTGTATTCGTAGCAGCTTTTAATTCGGTTCCGTTTAAAGAAAGAGAAACCTGGGGTAATGAGACGATTTGCATGGAACCAAACCGAGAATTTAGACAAAACCTTTTGAGCGTTGGCGTGTTTACATCGTAAATTACTGTCATCATGAAATATAACCATTTTGCAATCTGATGTGAAGGATAACATGTCGTTTACGTGCAATAAAAAGAGTATAGGACCCAGAATTCAACCTTGGGGTACTCCGCAAGTAAGTGACTTTGTTTCTGAAAGACAACGCTGAAGTATTTTATTTTTAGTATAGGATATTTCTACCTGTTGATATCTATCTTTTAAATAAGAAGTTAGCCATTGATGTGGAAGTCCACGAATGCCTAAAGAATGCAATTTGGAAAGGAGAATTTCGTGATCGACGACATCGAATGCTTTGGATAAATCAAGAAAAACACCCTGAAGATATTCTGCACGATCAAGCGATATGGTAACATCGTTCAAGAAAGAAATTATGGCTCTTGTCGTGGAAAGGGATTTCCGAAAACCTTGTTGATCGTCAGAGAGAATATTATTTTTTGATAAGAAAATCTAGAAGACGCTTATAGAACAGTTTTTCTAGGATTTTTGAGAAAGTGGGTAGTAGAGATATTAGTCGATAATTTCCAATATTAAGTTTGTTTCCTTTCTTGTGCAAAGGTTTCACTTTAGATCTCTTAAATATGTTAGGAAACACTCCATCCGATAAAGGACAAATACAAATATTTATGAGTGAATTTAATATGACGTGGGACGAAAACTCGGTTATATCATCTATGCCTTTTGAAAATTTGTTTTTAATGTGCTGATGATTCTCATGACTTCATTGGCGTTGGTTTCGGAAGTGAACATACAATTGGGAACGTGGGTGGTGTTCCAAAAAAATGTCAAAATCTGATTGAGGTCTATAAAAACACAAAACAATAATACCGGTGTCGGTCAGATTATCTGCAGAAAATTCGCACATACTATTTACGCAGAAGTTCTCGTAGTCTGGAAGTGGAGAAGATAAAATATCATTACGAACGTAGATAAACGTACTTCCGTGCGGATTTTTTCCTTTAAAGTTTTGCCGACAATAAGAACTTGCTAAATAATAATTAGAAATAGCAGTATCAATGATGATGTTAGTTGTAAGCCAATGTTCTGTGAGGCAGAGCAAATAGAATGGATTTTCGTGTATCAGAATTTCAATGTCTGTCAATTTGTTGGAAAGTGACGGGACATTATGATGAAATATCATTATTTTATTTTCGCAAAGAGTTTGTGAATCTCGAGAAATGGAATCGACGTTAGATTGAGGAGAGGAATTTGAATTTTGCACAGCTTTTAGTTCCGGATCAGACCCGCACTCTGCACCCGATCGCGATTGTCACCTTCGAGTACCACATCGTATTCTTGAGCGAAAGTTGTAACTGTGTGTGGGGGCGGGAGGAGATGTAAATGTCGGAATAGATGACGTGGGAGATGAGGAAGCAGAAGGTGAAAGATAGTGGACGGGAGAAGAAATGTGTGATGAGATAGGTGGAGGAGATGGTGATGAGGTAGAAGCAGAGGGAGGTGCAGGTGATGAGGTAGGAGCATTTTATAGGTTACATTCAGTAAAGTGATTGGTCTATAGTTGCTGCATTCATATCTTAAAAATTGGCCATATTATTCCTTCTTTCCATTGAGATGGTAATTGTTGACTATTCCAAATTTTAAGTACAAGTTAATGTATTTCTTTCCTTAAATTTCTTGCTCTATATTTAATCAATTCTGCAGGAATGTTGTCGGATCCGGAGGCTTTATGGTTTTTAGATTATTAATAATATGGCAAATTTCATTGAACGAAGGGGGACGACTGCATCTTCTTCTTGTTGTTGGATTTAAAATTGTTTGAAAGAAGCATTTCCATCTTTTCAGCACCTGTGTTTTTTGAATTAACAATTCACCATCTGCATCTTTACACAATGCTGGATCGGTAAATTGTTTATTTCCATATTTACCAGCTTCTTTACAGAATTTCCTAGTTTCATTTCTTCTATAATTGTCTTCTACTGCTTTAATTTTGCACAGTATCCATTTCTTTTTCTTTAACCTACATACTTTATTTGCGTTTTTCCTTAAACTATGATATGTTTCGCGGTTTGCCCTAGTATTAACAGTATTGCATTTTCTTTCTAGTACCATTCTTTTCTTTGATAACATTTAAGCAATCTTCGTCCCGCCATTCATTTTTTCTCTTTTTATACATTTATCAATTACTGTGGCAGTTTCTGTTTTTTATTCCTTAAATCTCTCCAACCATCTTTAATTTCCTCACTCTCTTGGCGATTTTTCAAGGTGTTCACTAATTTTTCTTTGTATTCCTTCAGCGTTTTAGGATCGTGGATGTTTGAGATATTCCATTTTAAGATTTTCTCCTCTTTTTATATACTGTTGGCCGTTTTAGTTACAATATCCCTTTAATTAGGAAGTGGTCTGAATCTACATTTGGGACCTCTTAGAGACCTTACATCGTCTATCAGCTCTTTCTTATTTTGGTTAATAAAACAAGATCTATTTGATTTATTATTTATTGATCTGGTGATATCCATATTCCTGTATGTTTCGGTTTGTGTCTAAACTGTGTGCTTATAATTTTCATACCATTTTACATAGCAAAGGAACATACGAATTCACAATTCCCATTTGTGCTTTCATGTAGTGTATGTTTACCAGTTACATTACTGTACACTGTCTCTTTCCCAAGTTGTGCTTTAAAATTACCAAGTAAAATCAACGTGTCACTTTTTGGTTCTACATCTATTGTGTTTTGTAAGACCTCATAATATATTTCCTTGCTTTCTTCATCCTGATATATATATATATATATATATATATATATATATATATATATATATATATATATGTGTGTGTGTGTGTGTGTGTGTGTGTGTATGTGTGTGTAGTAAAATACAAACTTTTCCTTTTTTATACATCCACTTTTATTCCACATGGTCTCTTGCTCGCTCACTTTTCCGAGGCTTATTGTGGAGGCGTTATGCATTATATATTTTTTACAGGTGATGGAGAGCAGGTCCAACACCCAACCCCCCTCTTTTATTAGGGTTTGGGACCGGCAACAGTACTCAATCCACCCCACTTCTGCAGGCAGAGTTCAGAGTTGTGATCTAACTCATTAAAATTTGTTGAAATCTAATATGGATTAATGGGATTTCTCTATAGTCATTTTAGAGATTGTTGTATGAGTCACTTTAGGACCGCAATATTATACTCGTGATGAAATAAACCTATCGGATCTTTTATAGAGTAATTTTTGCATTGCAGTTTTTGTTGATATTATCCACGTAAAATTTAAATGGGTGTACTTGCTCACTCCGTGACGAAGTCGGAATGAATTTTAGCTTGGCTGTCATTTGTATGGCGATCTAGGGTTTTAGTTAAGGTTAATGGTATACAGAGAGGATGTGTGAGAGCTTGAGTTAATAGCCGTGGATGTAAGTGACCACCTTGATTTTTCATACTTTGACTCTGGCGATAGGGGGAGCCTTTTCCCATATGATACGATGTCCGTTTTCTAATGCGTTGTTTGCTATACTTTACTTGAAGGTTTTTGCCTGGCATACGACTTTATGGTGCTCTTTTAACAGTATGTGTAGAAACCTGTCTCTTTCACCCGGCCACATTAACAAGGTATGTTGTATACGCATTTCATAAGATTCTGTTTCTTATCCATTTGTCTTGTCAATATTAGTATCCGTCTTAAAGTTGTACTGAAACTGAACATTTTCTTCAACTAGAACTTGTTTCAAATTATTTTAATGTATCTATTAGTCCTGGGACGTATATTATTATCTTATTTGTTTATCGCGTAGTCTTTTGCGTGTGAAGATCTTGTCTGCAACTCTTGGTGGATGTTGATAACAACACGAACGGAGACCCCTTGTTCCACCTTCAGTTTCTTGTTTTCTGTCTCTGCTCTGCTAGATATTGAGCAAAACATATTTTAGTGTTCATAGGGAGGTTTGTAATGTATGGATATACCGACCCGGTTGTTGGCTCACAATTTGTTGGCGTGCGACAAGATGCGTAGAATGTTAAATTTTGCTGTTGTCTCAAAGTGATGACGTCCTGACAGACGCCTCGTTAGTCTTAAAAAATATAGATATTCTTCATTTATCATTTTATTACGCCTTCGACATGACCAATTATACGGAAAATTTATGAAATAAGTTATATCCAGAGAATTTAATTTAAAATGTTCCTCTAAGAGAGTCTATATAATTATTTTTATTACTTTTTCTAATCGACGAGACGGTGAAATGGATTTCCCCCCTAGAACGTTGTACAGTGATGTTTGTGAAAGTAAAAGCGTTTCCTTAGTCACTGANATGGATTTCCCCCCTAGAACGTTGTACAGTGATGTTTGTGAAAGTAAAAGCGTTTCCTTAGTCACTGAATGAAACGTTTAATAAATCTAAATTATCTTATTTAACCCAAGCGTTTTTTTTTCATGTACAAGAAGTCTGCCGTGACGCCACGTTTGCGCGAAATCGCTTGAGGTTACCTTACTTTTCTATGCACCTTGGTCTTGCTGAACACTGTGATGAAGAGGTGATTGTCGTATCTTTCTACCATAACGTCTAGCCATCCATCTTTTTCTTACTTGGTCCTTTCTGTAGTAAGGAGTGTTTGGAACGAACGTCGTTGTCAAATATTGCTCGGTGTTTTCATAGCGGGCTGGTGGTTCTTCTCTACATGGATGACATGTGGTCACATGATATCTCCTCTCAGGTCCGCGTTAGAAATAAGATGATTTTTCCATATCGTAATTCACGGTTTTAGAATGACAGTAGTGTTCCCTTTGTCTGCTGGAAGGTTCTTGATAGAGCTGTCCTTTATGAGTATCGTAATTGCTTTGATTTTCTTAGTACTAATGTTTGGGGCCTTTGGCCTGTTTTTTTAGGACCGAGTGAGTTTCCCTTCAAAACTCATCGCTTTTAGAATAATTATGATTTTCCTCGCATTTTGTAGACTTACTGTGAAGTCTAGGGTGTCAATATGCAGAGAAGTAGCATAGTTTTTTGAGACCTATTGTTGCCTGTCTTGTGCAGTGAACCTGGGGACGGTGGGCGCGGGTGCAGCGTCGGGTTGGTCAGCAGCAGCGGTTCCTGTGCTGCGCGGAGACGTAGCGGACCCGCAGCCGCTGCGCCTGTCGATAGAAGAGACGTCGTGGGTGGGAGCACTAATCCCGCTAGGAGCGCTTGTGGGCGCGTTGCCCACGGGTCTACTCGCACAGCGCATGGGACGCAAAGGAGCGCTCTTTACCCAAGCCTTTCCAATGGTGCTGGGATGGCTGTTCATCCTCTTCGCTGACAAATGGGTATGCTGTAAAAAACATTACTCGCATAGTTCACTGAATCAACCCCGTACCTACAATAGAGGTGGCAAAAAGGTCAAATCTATTAATAAATGAAAATTCACGATACCAAAAATATTCTATACAACTAAAAATAACCTAGTATTTCGTCTCTTCCTTTGATAAATTTCCCCTAATAACTAACCTTTTCTCAGAAAAGGTAGAATAAACACCAGGTTCTTATGTTGTAAACTCAATTAACTTGGATACCCAAAACCAATACCCTTGCAGTATTAAATACATTGGATGTGTTGTGGAACAGGTATGGCTGTTGTACCTCGGCCGGTTCCTCACTGGAGTGAGTGTAGGCTCAAACACGGTTGTGGTGTCGCTTTATTGCGAAGAGATAGCGGAAGTGCACGTTCGCGGGATCATTGGATCCTATATGGATATGGCAACCAGTTTGGGTATCCTGTATGCGTACGTGCTGGGCGCCCTCCTGACGTATTTTTGGTACACGGTGGCGTCCCTTGTCCCAACGCTGGTATTTATCATCTCCTTCATGCCCATGCCTGAGTCCCCTACCTTCTTAGCTGAGCGTGGTCGTGAAGACGACGCCAGAGCGGTAAGCTTACACGCTCTTCGCAATTTGAATAATTTGGTGAATGAAATTTTGTAAAATTATTCCTACAGGAGTTCTATGGTGAACTCTTAATATTCACGTTGTAATTTCAAGAAGTCTTTTGATGATATTTTGAAGGATGGATAATAAATGAATCAATGATTTAGGGGCCTTAGTCAAAATTTGCATCTTTCAGTGAAGCTGGTTCTTGAGGATCCTTAGAGGTAGAACTCTTACTTATTTGTGGTCATGTAACATGTAGTTGTAGAATATACCTTTCTACCATATTTTTAAATTGAAAATTTCAGGTCTCTTTTAGAAATTATCAATTCAAATATATGCAATTCTTCATATGAAGTGAAGATTAAATTAGCTGTTGTTTTTCAATGGACAGGCGAGCAGTTGTAACTATCATAACCAGTTTTCCAATATTAAAGAAATTCCAATATTATTGACTACGATAATTATGTATTTATTTCAATATTTTCCAAATTAATATTTTCAATACTAAAGTTTTTTTTTACTTTCTCATAGCACTTTATTGTAAACATGAAGAGAAATAATCGAGAAATTTTTACGATAGTATCTTTTTTGGGATTTCCGAATTTCGATAAATTAATTTGCCCTTGCGTCCGTGTGACCTTGCGTCTGACAGTGCGCAGCAATTTAGACTAAATAGATAGGAGAATGCAATTCATTTTCATACTATGTGTCTCTCGTTTCTTGTTCTCTCGAATTTTTATTGCTAAATATTAAAGGTGATATCATATGAAGATAAAATTATATTTTGGAAAATAACTCAAAAATTATCCTTCCATTTTGTGAACAAAAAGTACAAATTATCCGTGTAAGTGATATTTTGCTAGGAAGTTTGGTACAGACACTGTGGGATCATTTTTCTCTGATACTGCACCAAATCAGCATTGTTTCGAAAACCTTGAAAAGCTTTATTAGCATAAATATTCTATGCTCAGAGGGAAAATATTTCGAAGACGGAGGTCAAATGATAAAATAGATAGGGAAACTGAAATTTCCAAATGCAAATACAATATCGTACCCCGGAACACGATTTCACGATATTTGAGACACAAGGTTTTGACAAACTGCCTTTCCATAAAACAACAAATTTTGAAACCAATAAAACCAAATTTTTCTTATTCCGTCGAATTTTCTTTAACTTGAGTAGTGAATAAAATAATCATTAATGGATTTTGGGGCAGAGTGTCCGCATAGTCCGCTTTCGATGATACATCACTTGAGGAAATTCTTCCAATACGATCGTGAATCTTAGGAGTTCACCGTATTCCGTTGCTCCTTGAATCGCGAACGATAGATGCTGTGGTAGCTATTTGACTTACTATAGTGATAACTGAAAAACATACACGAGTATAAGTTGTGGTATAGCACTAGTAGTTTATATTGCGTTCGCGAGAGAGTATAGTATCAATGTTTGGAGAGTCTTGTTACTTCTGGATAATAAAGAATATATTCTGGTTTGTTGTGGTTTATTGTGGTATATTCTCGTTTACAGGCGCTGCGCTGGCTCCGTGGACTGGACGCGGACGTAGAGCCGGAGCTGAACACCTTACGTCCAGCCGTCAAACGAGGATTCGATCCAACTACCGGCACGGACATGAGGCGACGACGTTCATGGTTCCACCGATGTTCTCTGCCCCGCCTCGATCGGCCCACCCTCAAAGCACTGGCCATCATTCTAGGGCTCATGTTCTTCGCGCAGGCGAGCGGGTCCACAGCCTTCGTCTATTACACGGAAGATGTGTTTCGCCTCGCCAACTCTGGGTTGAGAAGTGACGTGTGCATGATTGTGATCGGCGCAGTGCCTGTGGTTGGTACCACGTTCTCCATTCTCTTGATCGACCGCGCCGGTCGTCGTCTCATTCTTCTGCTCTCCACGCTGTGCATGGGGCTCTCACTCCTCGGATTCTCGTCCTTCGCACGTTTTAACGCAATGGGGTATGACTTAAGGGATTGGAATTGGGTTCCTCTAGTGTGCTTGATAATATATATGTTCTTTATATCTTTTGGTTATGGCCCCATCAAGTATTTTATGATGGCAGAACTTATACCGTCGGAGGCCAAAGGATGGGGCAGTTCATTGTGTGTAAGTTTCTCACGTGTCGTTTCTTTAGTACTAGCAAAAGAATTTCCCATTATGATAGATATTCTGGGACAGGATATAACATATGGTATATTCTGTTTGTTTTGCTTCCTCGGTACTTTTTTCGTTTTATTTTGTATACCTGAAACCAAGGGAAAATCACGGGAGCAAATACAAAGAGAGCTTGGAAGGACAAATGAAGAAAGCTCTAGCAAAAGTTAAGCTTGTAAATGAGTAATGGTGAACGTATCTAGAAACATTATTAATTTACTTATAATAATTTACTCATAATTCCAATTTATATTTTTAAATTAATGTGATACTGTTCCGTTGTTGTAAATTGCAAGTACGTTCGACTACAAATATGATTATATGATGTTGCCTCCTAAGAAATAAGACTCAACCAACTAATCGTTACTCCCTATTTTCTTATTTATTCTGTTTCTTTGTAAATATAATTTGTGATCTTGTAAATAATTACTTAAAAATTCTTTTTTAAAAAAATTCTTTTTTTTTCGTTTAGAACGATCTCCATTGCAATAGACTTTCCTCAGGCGACAACAAACGAAAAAAACAAAGGCGTTCAATGCGAAATAAACATTGAGATAAAAACCGTTACCTCACACGTTTTTTTTTACTTTATCACGATTACTGATTGTTAAGTTACAACCTAATAAATGTTTTTAACAATGCTGTATTTTCAACATATATGAAGTAAAAAAGAAAAGAAACAACGCCTTGTAAAATACATTATCTAGGTTTTTTAATTATTAGTGATTCTGAAACTACGGGTTATGTCCATCCTTGTTGAGGCTTAAAATTAAAAGCTTTTCCTATATTATTTGGATAAGAACCTCTCCGTTTCGAACGACAAATGAATACATAAATTTATGTTCAAACGGCAAATATTCTCCATTTAACATGTTTTTTTCCTTTCTACGTATCCTAGCGTCAGTAATAGAACAAGTTTCAAGAAACATTGGTCTCCTTTCAAATTGTATTTGAACGCTAGTGTTTCAACACAGTCATTGATTTCCTATCTCTACTTTCGGCATGTATTTCAAAATATTTTAAGAACATCACCTTGTCACAGACATAAGGAAAAGATTGAGGTGATGAAATGGGAATTTTTTTTCATTTTTTTAAAAATTGATCTCTTTGACCCTGTTCCTCAGCACATAGCCATTACCAGGGTTTACATGCATTATTGGTTTTCCCTCTCTTAATAGTTATTTGCTTTCTCTCCAGTTGTTTCGGCCGCACGTATTCAACGTCGTAAACCACAGCCTTCTTGAAATTTATACCGTGACCACGCCCAAACTCGAAGTGGATCAGCGCTTCTAAACATTCTTGCTACTTCCCGTACCAACATTGACTCCGTCACATATTCTTCGAAATCATGAAATGTTTCCTCCTTGTCTATGTATTGTCCCCAATTTCGGAGATTGAATATACGTCTTAATTTTGCTAGCCACGTTCCTCGTTCTTCACCATTTATTTTGCATTCGTATAGAATATGCTCTATCAGCCTGATTTCCTCATATACAATTATCTGTTCTTGCTATCTTTCTTTTATAAAGATAGCTATTATAATTTGTGTCCTCTTATAATTTGCGGGGTTGGTCTATTTGGCTGAAACCATTTTCTGTTCTTATGTGTGAAGTCCACGTTCAGTATGAATCGATGGAGGTCTCTTCCTTCCTCCGCTTTTTCCCACCTTATCTGCCAACACAAAAGTGTCTTTTTGGTGATCTTTCCTTTCCATCCTTTATTTGTTTTATTTATTAGTTCTCCATCTATATCAATAATCTCTCCATACCGCATATCGTGTAGCGAACTTATCGATCTCAAGATCGATTGGTATTACTCCCATTATTACTTGTAACGTTTTTGTTGCTACACAGCGATAACCCGCTCCAATTCACTAAACAAATTCTTTGTGCACAGCTTAATTTTCTTTCAATATGTATGAGTTTAGATCTCCTGTGCTAGCACAATACCTCAAAATGGGCAACATCACTCACTAGTATAATTTTACATCATTCCGTTTCATATTGTATCTACTGAATCGAAGTCCTTGTAATTTGTGCACTAGTTTCTTTACTTTTCCCACAACATTTTCAAAATGGTTGGTAAATGTCAATTTCGTCAAGCATAATTCCTAAATATTTAATTTTGTCTACTACCTTCAATCGCCAATTTGAAATTTTTATTATAAGATTTCGTCTACTTGCTCCCTTTTGCACCATTCCAAATAATATTGCATTCATTTTTTTCTCTTATAATTTCTAACTTTTGTTCCTTACTTAGCATTATAAATCGTTCCATTAATTTTATTCCCTCTTCAATTTTTCAATTTCTTTTCTAGTGTTTCCTTCCACAGTTAGGACAATATCGTCTGCATATGCTAGGACACATATTTCATTTCTATTCATTTCTGTCATACTTTTGTTTACTACTATATTCTAAAATAAGGGACCAGTATGGCTGCCCTGCGGACAGCAACGTTTCATCCGTTTTATCGCCCTTTCTGATCCAATGTTGAGAGAGCGTATCGATCTTCAAAATAAGATTTAATTAGTCGCCATAAGTTACCTGTTATTCCCATAATATGCAGCTCCTGTAGAATAACACTCCACACCACACTATCAAATACCCCTTTAAAATCAATGAAAATAGCCAATATATATTATTTGTTCCTATCAGTAATTCTTAGGATGAGTTATCCGAGTGCATCCTCCGTCCCTTTCCCATGAGTGAAGCAAATTGGTATTTATTCATCTTCCCTTCTATCTTCTTCATAATTGCATCTCCTATTAATTTATCAAATAATTTTCCAAGAATCGGCAATTAGCAAATAGGTCTGTATGACCCAGCATTCCCCCTTTCACTATTCTCACCTTTCAGGAATTTTTTTCACCTCAGCCACTTTCCAGACTCTTGGGAAACAACTATAGTGGTAACATCCGTCAAATATTCTTTGCAATTCATCTATGTTTTATCATAATATCACATGTTTTATCATCTCATTCGATATACGATCATAACCTGGGCTTTTTTGTTTCGTAGCTTTTCTATTAATTGCCGTATTCGGTCCTTGCTGAAATCATCAGTCTCCCCCTTAAAATATTCATAAGTTTTAGATGACATAGCTCTATCTATTTTTGATCCTAGTATCTCTTCCATGAGAACCGTGCCTGTTTCCCGTCAGTCAATTGTAATTCGTTTCCTGAACGTATACTGTTCCGGATTGTCCTCTTCTTAAGCTTTTCTCTTCCTAAAACATATGGAATACCCCATATGTTTTCGTTGATAATATTTTCTAAGAAGTCATGCCAATTTATTTTTCCTTCTCACAAACCTTCCATTTAAATTGTGTTTTAGCCCTTTTGTTCTTCCTTCTCCCTTTCCCTCCTCTCTGTTCCAATAGCTCTACGTTGGAATCGCCTTCTTAACCTATTTATCCTTTTCTTTATTAGGTTATCCTTTTCTATGGTTTGTTCCACCACTGTTGTCCTTTTCTATGGTTCGTACCAATACGCCGACAATAGGGTTCTATACTGTAAGAATCTATTAATTATTCATTATTGTAATGGGAACTGTGACAAGCAAAATGTTTCGTAAGCGAGCGGAATCGTAAAGGCGATTTCTGCTACGCAGCGGTGAGGGAAAGAGACCGCTGTAAAGGGCGCAGGGTTTCGTATTTTGTTGTTCGGAAGACGGTCATAAAAATTCAGCGATAGGAAGAGTGTCTGAGTACTACGAATTTAATTTTGGCTAGAAGGGGGAAGTAGGTAGAAAATTTGCTAACACATAATGGATGGCGTCGTTAGATTTAAACTGGGAAGCAACGGAAAATTACAAGAAGTATTTTGAAAGAGACAAGATCAGCGTTAATGACTGTTTGTCCGGGAAATTGCTTCACAAATCCCAATATTGAAATTTGCTACGCAATGTATTTTCCCTTCACAAAATAAATATACAAGTTATTTCAAAGGAAAACAGGACAAGTTTATTTCAGTATTGACATATAGTAACTGATAGACAAGATTTCTAATTTGCCCAATGATAGCAGGGGCACGCAATTATAAATGTCGGCTGTCTTCTTGAAGAGAATACTTTTCAGCCGTATGCTTTAACTCACGAGTCCTATAATTGCTCGTAGAATGGTAGCACTACAATGCGTTGATGTACTAATTGTTCGTAAGGTGGTGGTCCTGTTGACGAGGTTGTGCAGCGCTCCCGCTCGGCCTCAGTATGAACAGTGAGCAGTCTGGCGTGGCAGCGCTCCCGCACGGCGTCAGTATGAACTGTTGTCAGCCTGGCGTGGCAGCGCTCCCGCTCGGCGTCAGTGTGAACTTGTGAGCGGTCTGACGAGCAGCGCTCCCGCTAGGCGTCAGTATGAACTGTGAGCAGTCTGACGGGCAGCGTAACGTTGTCGCTCGTGGTCGCCTGATTAAGCTTCTTGCGTTGGAGGTTAGTAGCACCTTCCAGCTCGGGAGCTTGATCAGAACTGAATGTTTGGCGTT
This sequence comes from Laupala kohalensis, assembly GCA_002313205.1. Classification (NCBI taxonomy): domain Eukaryota; kingdom Metazoa; phylum Arthropoda; class Insecta; order Orthoptera; family Trigonidiidae; genus Laupala; species Laupala kohalensis. Next base: position 62,204 of record NNCF01126466.1, read on the forward strand.
GCTATCTCGTTAATTACACCTCGGTTCGGCGTTCTTCTTTTAAACATCTTCGAAGCGCTGATGACGTAACATTGGTAGGATGTTCATCTATCCAAACTTTCTGGAATTCTCTTAACAAACATACGACGAGTGCTCAATCCATAGAATCTCCCAATTTTTACAAATGACTTAGCATGTAGAGAATCTTGTGTGGACGGCATCTGTTATGCTGGTCTTGGATATAGAGCGTCTGGGTCGTTTGTCTTGACGACGGCGTAAACATCATGGCGTGTGATGTCTTGCCGTTACAACATACATGTAAATATATTAATGCATGGGGGAGGTTTTATCATATATGTAGAAGGTACGTCTACAATGACAGATTTCGTGTTTTAAAGTGCAGCTGCAAGAGAAACTCATATCGCGAGTGTGGAGAGAGGCAGAATCCCTTTACAAATTAAAAGGATGACAATAGATAGCGATCTGAAGAGCGTGGGTGTGAGGGTGCTCGATCCTAAACTTTTGAGAATTGTCTATGGACAATTAATGTACACCACGAGGGCGTGAGTCGCAGATTGGTTGGCAAACGGGCGCTGAAGACAAGGGAGTGGCAGTTAAAGGTTCGAAAGTTTCCTAAATTTCGTTTTCTATTATTCTTCAAAGGTGTTAGATTAAAATAACGGAGAATACGGTTGAAAAAGATAACGCCATTGAAGTGAGGATATTTCCTAGGAAAGAACGTTCTGAGTGGCTAGGAACAAGTACTTGTTTTAAACCCAACCAATCACGCCAACTCCGCGTGGAGTAGTAATTGATTGGCAAAAAATAGTCACATGGTTTTTTTAATGTATCACGTGAGTTAGCTTCTGTGGGACAGAGTGGGGAACGAGGTGATAAAACATGATGCAGAGAAGTTCCGTGATTTTTCGAGTATTTTCGAGCAGGATTCGATCATTCGAGAATATTCGAGACTTTAATAAGATTTCGAGATTCGAACACATTCGATCAGGTTCGAGTAGAACATTTGGAATCATTCCGAGATCATTTCGAGATTTTCTTCATTATTCTTGACCTCTAGGTCTTGAAGTTTTGGATAAGTTATTCTTAATTGACAACTTGATCTTATTCCAAATTACAAAGTTTTCAAAGTTTCAACTTTAATAATCCATCCGAGAACTAGTCGGAGATCAAATGTTTTGTTTTGTAACAAGTGCCGATTGTAAAGACTATTTAATCGCGTCGCATTCTCGCTGTAAAAGAACTGTATTATGACTGTGAACGCTGCAAATTCCGAGAAAGAAATACTCCAGGCAGGCGAGGCAACTTCCAAAGAAGACTGGTTTTGAACGCTGATGGGCGACTGACAGGTACGAGGAAGGACGCACCTCACGAGCCGGTGCTAATCAATGGCATTCCAATCTTCACCTACGATTTTACACTGATCTGATCATCATTGAAAAGGTTACCTGAGAATACTGGTTGCGATCAGTAATAGATATTTAAGTGGCGGGGAGAAGATCTAGTGTAACGAACCATAATAGTAATGGCCCCGCTCAGAACTTTTGTGATTGTATTCTTAAAGAGGGCACAAAGAAGAGTGAGCAATAATGATGACTTTTTAAATTTAATTAATGTTCTTTCTGTAATTAACTGGTAATAATAATAACAGAAATTATCCTAAAACATTTATGTCAATGTTGTGTGATAACGTGTGATTTTTTGGGGATTTGTGCATAGTAGTGTTAATTAGAAATGTATCAGGGATAATTAAGTGAATTTTATTTTTGTAATATGCGTCTTTCTTTAACAAGGAACCCTGTGTGTTGTTTCCACTTAATTAAAAATAATACGAATCCACTTAAAGTTTTTATTGGCATGAGAGCTAGGTAGGGCAAATATAATCAGTTGAGTGTTATCCACTAGACCGTTCACCCTTTAATTTTCGAGTTTTATTACAATACTTCGTAGTATATTCCTTTGCAGCTTGTCAACTGCCTTATCACTGTCAGCTTCATCGGCTTTATAAGATCGTTCGTCCTTGATCCACTTATCCCAATCAACACGCCTATAATTAACCAAGCACCGTTTCTCCATTTCGTAATCCTCCTCCTGTTCTATCGTATACTGTATAGTCTTGTGGTCACTATTTATAGCTCTGCTTTAGCTCTGACTTCTACTATATACTTCTACTATCTATAGCTTTGTCTTCTACTTCTGTTTTTCTTAAATCCGTCCTTAGTGTCAAATCAATAATAGATTTTCCATTATCTGTCTCGAAAGTTGCCACGCCGAATGAATTACAGATTCTCCCTATATATATTAATACAGTTTGAATTTTTTTCCTGTGTATTTTCACTATACCATCATCTCTATGTCAGTACTTGCAACCAATATCACTGCTTTCTCACCCCTCTCATCAATGTCGTAGTGGCAATCCGGATAATCTGTCCCAACATGTATAAGGTTCTTGAATCATTCCAATTTCAAGGCCATTCTCATCCATGTATTTAACCAAGTCTGCTGTACTTATTATACCTCCATTAATATTGGTTTGAAGAACGTTAATCCCCATGGTACATACAATATTACATAATTTTTTCACGCTTTTGCGCTCTTCACACTCTAAGCTTCTCAGAGAGTGGTCTCCTTTTTTCCTTTTCGAATGCAGTACACACAACGCTCTTGTTCACCGATTTTAGTACAGCTTTTGTATCCATGATTCCCTCCACAGTATCAAGAAGACGGATTTTTATCTCTGCAGTCTTGAGCAAAATGGTCGTGTTGCTGGCACCGGTAGCAGCGTGTTGGCTCTTTATTCTGCAAAATGGTACGACCGCAGAGCAGCATATATACGTTTGTTTCCCCATCGCAGAAAATATCTTCCCACTAACCTCTAGTACCGAATGTTTTTGTTTCCTCTCTCTTCGACCAATTCGTCTTACGACAGTAATATCAGCTGTAGTTTGTTCCATTTCTCCTCCATCCAAATTTTGTGTTACTATGTCCTGTATACAGTCTTCCTCCTTAACTCCATCATCCACACCAAATAAAATCAATTTCAGACGCACCCTTTTACTTCCTTCTCCTGAAGATAGTCGCAGTCAGCGATAACTCGTAAGATGGTTTCTATATCTTTATCTCCCTCAACAGCAACCACGAGTTCATCCTTAACAGCTTCCTGCCACATATCCACATTAATCTTCATTTGACTATCCTCTATCATTTTTCGTACCTTGCTTCCAACGACATGATGATCATCATTGTTCTTCTTCTGTAGAACTATCACCCTTTCCTTTACACACACTTGGGTTGACTCCCATTGACTACCTTTTCTGCATAACTCAGTTTTCTGTATTCTTTCCCCCTCCCTTCACTGTATAATTTTTTCAAGTCATTCAAATCATATCCACTTGTGCCTAATATATCTGCCCGGATCTACTGCAAACCTCCTAATAATTTTCCTTCAGTTTCTCCCAATTTCTTTCCCATAACTAGATGCACAAATCCAATTTCATCCAGCACTTCCCCAATAACATCTTGTTCATCTTTTCTCCATAAAGCTTAAATTGTCTTGAATAATCTAAATCACAAATTTCCTGTCTTTTCCCTAGAATAACTACCTCCCTTTGCTGTGCAATTATGTTTAATTTTCCTTGTATATCGCATAAGTCATTCTTAACATCTTGTAAGTCCTTCACCGTTTTTATGTGATTTTTTAATTTCCATTTCTTTATACAGAGTTATAATATCTCCCCATAATTGCATGATCCCATCTCTCAGAAACGCCTGAACTTTCCGCAGCAGTCTTCTGAAATTTTACCTCATTCATTGTTTGAATTATATTTTCATATTTTTCTCAGCTTTGAAAAATTCCAAACTTGTGTATTCTGCATTACCATTCTCAACAGGCACCGATCGTCTTTTTCGCGTACATCTCTGTGCACACTTCAGTTCATTTTTATCTAACAATTCATCGCGCAACCCACTAACGTGACTATGTTGACCAGGGGTCTTTTGTAGGTAGGCATCATCATCTCGTTTCTCGTTCTCTACAGTTCCTCCATCGTCATTATCTTCTCTTTCGGATAGTAAATACTCCGAAGATTGCCGTTGGGCACGTTCACGTGCCTTACGTCGCCCTATTCGTTTCCCGTCTACATCCATTCTCATGAAGTTTCAGATCGATCAGTCCGGGAGATTNCATTCCTACGTGATCCATTTTTCTTTCAAACCTAATACATAAGGAACCTCATCTTCTTCCAAATTTATTAGACTCTTCAAAAAAACTATTTTTGTACAAATAATGATCTTATGACATGCACATAAGTCTAATTAACTCGTAGTAACACCATGAAAAGAACACAAACACTAAATACAAAATTTATAGATTAGTTGCGTCTGTCAAAATTGCACAGTACTGCCAAAATTGATTCAGTCACTTCCCAAAACTTCCTCTTTCTTCCGATTTACAATTTTGTGCATTAGTCAGTTAATTTATCGGTTTTTGGAGACTGAAAAGATGGCGCGATAGAAGTGCACGTGTTGACACTTTAGCAATCAATCAACAACCCCTGCCCTGTGAAATTGCTCTGGAAAGTGATATATGGATGAATTAACAAATTTGTAGAAGAGAGTACACTTCAGTTCCACTTGCGACCCGCCGCCAGTCCCGCGCAATCGAAGAAGCACGATAGAAATCGCAAGAGTGTGTTTGTTCGTATCATATTCCATTCCACTCTCTCACATTTACATGTGTATAAAAATTCTGTATACAATGTTCAAGCCGAATTATATTCAATTCTATTTTTACCAATCACATTCTATTAAGTTCACATTATTACCACTTCCTTTTCGAGCGCCACCTACCAGCATAATTGCTGATATTACTTTAACTAACCCATTAGAACTCTGCTCCACCAGTTTTGAATGTTTGACACGTATTTATCATTTAATAAAACATCGTAATATCAATCATTTTCAGTTGTTTAAAACAATAACATTTAAAACGTTTTATTGAAAAACAGTGCGAGTCACGCAACTTAACATTTCTTAATTATAATTTTAATTCATTTTAATTCAATGTATCCATTTGGCGCAAAGTAGACTACTAATGAGCTCAGCCTGCTGTTTCCTTTTCCGCTCTGACGGATAACATTCTATCACACTTTTGGAGAAGCTCTCGCCGTGTGCACATCGTCTTAGAAGGCCAACCGTTGCGTGCGCTTCGTTCTCTGAGATGTGATCAGAGAGTGTACTCCCAGGTGCCATGACAGCAATGTACTAGAGTGGCTTAGGAACAAAAAATGTATTTAAGTGCAATTTTCTTTGTGACAGTGCCATGGTTTATTTGGAACTTTCAACTGACTGACTGTGCAACTTAACCTCTTAAAAAAGGGGAAACAGGCCACATGTGATGTGCACCTCGAATGTGAACTACATTATCGCTATCGTCGATCACAGAGATAAAGTATCTCTACATACATTTCGTCGTTTCCTCCCTTAGGGATCATGAACCTTTACTCTTCTAAATGTGCGTACGAGACGTGTCACACCCGCGTGTCTGTAAGAAGTAACCGCGTGTGAGTAACTTGGAAATGCAATCTTAATGACGACCACATCACTCAATCGAAGCCAAATACGGTATCGTAATTCAGAGAGCTCTCTATATTATTGTCAATTCATAATCTGCAGACAAACATAATTATTCCTGGCGAGGTCTCACAATTCAATTAAATCATGTGTACCATTTAAAATTAAATCATGTCTTGTGAATTTGCACCAGTAATAATTTTTGGGTGCAGTTTATATCATTTTGNCCATTTAAAATTAAATCATGTCTTGTGAATTTGCACCAGTAATAATTTTTGGGTGCAGTTTATATCATTTTGATGTTTAAATGTTTAATTTCCATATTTCATTACATGCCATATTGATATTTAATTATATGCTTTATTGTAATATTCAGTTATGTCTCATTTTCAGCATTAGTGATATGCCTGACTTAAATATTTAATTGTATGTCAATTGAAATAAATTGTTCAGATTGAGTGGTAGTTAAATGATTCTAATTTTAATAACTTCCTCTGCTCTTCATTGAGATTTTGTTGTGTACCTCAGCAACCGACACACACGCGGTGTTTGAGGTCTATTTTTCTTCACTGCACAATTTGTTCTCATGTCATAAATCTCGAATGACAATATGACATACTTAGTAATACACGGGAAAATAATTGAAAAAAATGTAACTTACAAATTTTTGTTTTTATAGTCCAAAACTTAGAATCGATATATAAAGCTTAGAGTAAACATCTATTTCTGCTAAATGACTACTCCATTCTGTTCTTATATTTTATCAGTCATTCATTATTTACCTTTTAAAATAAAACTAAAATTATAAAATGACATCAATATTATAATTGTGGAAGTGTGGGAGCTTTTTCGGAATTGCTTGGAAAATCAAATAATAATAATGATTTCACTATGATTTTCCGATACCTTTCATTCACATAACCTAAAATTGATGTAATTTTATAGAATCTGCCATGTCTAATTTCTCCATTTGGCACAGCAAGCTCGTTATCATTGAAATTCAGATATTTTCTTTTCATTTCACAGCCAGCCATTATTGTTCTATTACCTATGATTCCAGTAATTTCTGTTATATGGTACATGATCTAATGACATTATGATGCAGATAACAAGAAATTTTCTTAGTTCAATTTCAGTAATAAAGAAAGGTTTGTGTCGTTCTGGATTATCACTGCATTTCATTTCATATAAGTTCATACAACTCTTCAATGAAGAAAAAAATTTCAAAGGGAAATCTAATTTATCCAGCTAAAACTCATGAGCCAGTGAAAAAAATCCTCCTTCAGTTCTAAGCAAGGAAGCCTGTATCCATAACACATTTGTAAATTTTACAGTGCGTGTTCTTTGAGATGGAGTAGGCCATACCTGTGGTGAAAGAGGTTATGGAATGGGGATGGAGCCCTTTCGGATCTGTCCCCTTGTTCCATATAAGCAAGGATGAACAGTAGGTTGCTCAGATGATGTAAATTGCTGCGATTCAAATGGAAGGGAACTGTTCATTTCACATTTTCTCACTTGTTCTAGATTACTGGTTGTCAACAACTGGTTCTAGATTAGTAAACGTAGGAGTGAATTATCTGGTTCCTCAGATATATAAGGTACTTGCGCTCGTACAGGTTGGAGTAATGATGACTTCGTGTCAGGAACATCACTCTATTCAGAAATAATATTTGTTCCGAATAATCACATTCTGAATCGTCAAGTTCATCTTCAATATCAATTGGAATTACTCAGCTTCTCAGCTTCTGCCAGCCAGTCATATTTACACAATTCAAAAAGACATGAACACACGTAATAACACAAAGAATAACGATATACACTTGCAACAGAACTCATAACCATAAACATCGCTCTCTGAACACTACGAGAGAAATATCATCAGAACTGACTTCTTGGATTTTATTCGAGCGAAGCGCTTTTTGGAATTGGTAAAAGAGAGAAATTGGTCAATGGATTTCAGAATGGACAAACTGTTTTTACAAAAAAATTAAAATAAATATGTGACATTAGAAAATTAAGTAAAATTTTAAAAATTCTTTATTTTACTTTGTACCAAAGTGATAAAAATAAATGTAACCCAGTTATTAAACAATAATAGCTCTAATGATTTATGACCAATACGAATTTCGAAAAATCAGTCGGTAATTATCAGTGAAATACTAGATTGCGTATTTATGTGAGATTTAACTAAAAAGGGTGCCCCAGAATTATATATACCCAAAAGTGCCCTCGAGCCGAATAATATATTACCATTCGTAACACTTTAACCCCCCCGCACACGCACACACATTGTATAGCGTTAAAAATAGTTTATTAGGGTTTTATTTATTTATCTTAANGCACACGCACACACATTGTATAGCGTTAAAAATAGTTTATTAGGGTTTTATTTATTTATCTTAATTTTTAACCAAAATTAGCATCCGAAACTAACCTTTTGATTAAGAAAATCTTTTAACCTAACTAAAATTCCTTTTCAATTTTATCCTATGGATGAAAGAAAGTAGGGGATTTCTGCCAGTTAAAGCACTGATTAGAGCTGATAAGACCTTATCACCGGAAGTTGAGGTTTGTGTTCAGAAATGTAAGTGCCACAGTTAACAAGTGCCAGAGCACAACCGGTTTTGCGGTTTCTTGTACCAGTTGTGCCAGTTAGAGCACCTTGCCAGAAGTGCCATTGTGAATACACACTGGAAGTGGAGGGATGGCGTCTAGCATGGTGATTAACAGGACGAGCAGGTGAGTAGTATATAGTCATAAAGAACAGGAGTAGTCATGTGACAGGATGGTGGTGGGGGTGCAGGTTCAATCCCACTCTGAATATAAAAAATTAAAAATATTAAAAAAATTATTCATTTCATTTTACATTGGTTACAGGAAAATGTTTCTTTAGATAGTGAAGTGTTACAACACCTTGATCATGTTGTGGATCAGCAACATTGATAAGTTTTGCATTCTAACAGTTAAATGCTTCTTCTTCAAGTATAGAACGCGTTAAACTTTGCTCTCTTAATTTTCTCTATTGTGAATAGCGTAGTTCGCGAAACGTATGTTCAAAGTTTTGAAATTTTTTATCGATATGTTTTATTGGCAGCATCTGTTTTATCTTGCGGTCTTCCGAGATGACGTAGTATCTTGTTTCCGAAAGAAAAATGTCCATTCTTTGTGACTTGAATCTGATTCATTTCTTGGAGAACACATTCTAAATATGCTTTAGTAATTGCATCGTGTGCATGTGGAGAAGTACCTACAGATTGTATTAAACTGTCTTTTGCATCAAACGTTCCGTCTGATAATAATATAAATTTTTGCAAACGTTTACTCCCATTTACGTTAAGGCATTACCTTCTGGGGTAATTTCGGTCAGAGTATTCAAACTTTCAGAATTCAGAAGAGGATAGTTCGGATAATTTGTAAATCTCACCCCCGAAACTCTTGTAAACCTTTATTCAAGGAATTCAATATCTTAACACTTCCCTGTATTTATATTTATGAAACGGTCTTGTTTGTTAAGACCGAATTACTGAAGTGCCACCCTTGCTTTATACGAAACAGTCTCGTTCACGAACACAGTACTCGCAATAGTAATAAAATTCATCAGCCTAGGGTGTCAACCACTCTTTGCCAGAAAAGGACCACATCATTCGGGAATCTTTCTATATAATTCCCTTCGTAAAAATATAAAAGATATTATGAAATTGAATCTGTTCAAATCAGCGGTTAAAAACTACCTCCTGCACCAGTGCTCCTACATTGTAAAATAATTTATTGATTTTAACAAAAGTTAAATCCGTCTTGTACTTTATCACGCCATTGCTGTAGCACTTTTTAAATAACTTATAACAATTTCAAAAACTATTTTCTTGCATGATTGTGTTGCCGTATGGCTCATATTAATTTAGTTTTATGTGTACTCAACTTTGGCACGGTTGTGTACATTAATTCTGTAGCCCCATCCTGGCCCGGGTTTTTCTCCGTTTTTCCTTCGGGTAGAGGCGGATTTCTTATACAGGTTCTCTAGGCTTTGTCTAGGGGCGTGTTTATTGTAACAATAAATCGTGAATTTAGTGTTTTTTCAACTCTTATGATTTTTAAACACTATACTCAGAATAATCTATAGTTCGATAATAACTTGTACATGTAAATTTACAAACATATTTGCGTTAAATTACAAACATATTGACATTATATATGTATTATAACTCGCAGCTAACTTTTTATATTATCTAGGAACTTTGTGCTGAAATTTTTGTATCCCCCTCAGCCTTAGGGTCCTTGATCGGAATTGGTGGGATGGTCCCTTGGTTGCTTCCGGAGAGTAAATTAGTTTATTGTCCTTCACGTGGTCATACGCTGTTTGTACTGTTTTTTTATAATAAATAAAT
>NNCF01126466.1:73301-93084 GCA_002313205.1 Laupala kohalensis
CTCCTATATTTGTTTAAAATAAAGAATTTGTAATCCTCTTTATGTTCTGCATTGTTAATTTCACTTATAACATTAGATAATATATCAATAAGTTTGACACTTGTAAAATCTATAAATTCTTGTCCACGAAGTTTATTATATTGTTTGAGGATTATTAGTATTTCACTCATTCTTTTTGCTTTAATAATTTGTTTAATAATATTATCTTTCAATAAAATGTTGATGATTTTATATTGAACCATTCGATTCATATATCTATAGTACGCTGTAATTTGCCTAATAGTGGGTTTATATCCAGGTATATAAATACGTGGATAAAGAGGATGATAGTATTGAAACACCTCATGTATCATATGTGATGTATTGACAAAGATTAACGACTCATTCACTGTCCGTCGACACATTGGACATGTCTTATGATTTTTTTTTCAAGTTGTAAGACATGTTTTACAAAATTCATTATCACAGTATGTTAACATTTTATCACTGTCTTTTACACGCTCACATAGGTAAATTGAACAACTATCTTTTTTTAAATCAATATGTTTGTACATGAAGATAATTTTTCAATGAAGGACTACATCTCATGGTTTCAATAATTTATCTAGTTTTTACTTTTATCTCTTCACAAATTTTTCGATAGCACAAATTTGTTTGAATTTGTTCTACACAACTTCTAACACAATAAGGTTGTTAATATCTGACGTCATAGTATTTTCCCATGTTTTAAAAATATAATAATACTGTACTCATGCATCGAACATCATCCTTTCTTAATTTTTTTATAAAAGCAATCAAATCGCTATCATACATGAGATTAAGTAGCTCAATAATTAATTGAGAATAAAAAGAATCACTCATAAATGCTATTCGATCATGTAATATTATAACATCAGTTTCTTTAGTCATTTGTTCTAATAATTCCTCTATAGCCAAAAATGATTAAACTTTGAAATTCAATACACTGAGTTCACACTCCACTTGCACTATTGGTTGACGACATAATAGAGAATCTTGATGTTCTATCATCCAAATAGTAATACACGGATTACAGAATTCATGCTTACACTTTCCAGTAAATATATATGTTATTTCTTCTTTTTCTTCCAAACAAATCGGACACTGTCATGATTGAAGAGAGGTGTTATTGTTTAGTGAAAAAAAATATATAAATATTTTATAAATATGTTAGTGTGTCATCTCTCTTCAAAATGTGTGTAGATGAAGACGTCGTGACTGACTACGCATTGATATTCGGCGGATTTACGTGTGGTACAATAAGACAATGAGACGATTTGCTTGGAACCAAGTCGAAAGGTTAGACAAAACGTTTTGAGCGTTAGCATGTTTACATAGTAAATTAGTGTCATCAGCAAAAAGAACCATTTGCCATCTGATGTGGATGATAACATGTTCAGATACAACAAAAAGAGTATNCGACCGTTATATTACCTACTTCTGAGATGTAAAAATTAAACAAATTTGCAATGTCCTGAGAATTTGATACGATTTTGCCATCGTTTAGAAGATAAACATTTTTTTCGCGATTTTCAGAAGTTGATGTGTCATTTTTAACAATATTCCAAATGGCGTTCATCCGGTTGTTCGATTTTAGTACCTGCCTGTCGGTTTCCATTACTTTAGCTGCATAGACTACTTTTTGAAGAATAGTCTTATTTTTACGAAAATAATTATGGAATTCAGGTGGTTGGTTGTAGCGTTTTGAAAGATAATATAAACGGCGTTTGTTTTTTGAAGAAATTCTTATCCATTGAGTGATCCATCTATTGTATTTCTTTGTGTTAATTAACTTGCGTTTTATGTGAAAGCTAGAGTTGAAATGTTTTAGGAATATGGAGATTAATACTATTATTATTTTCATGGAGTTATAGTAGTTCATGGAGTTCCCATCGATTGAATCGAATGTAACGTTTAACGTTGAACATTCTATCGGACGCATCCTTGGTTTCAATGGTATTCCTTATGAATCCACAACGTTGAACCTTATCGGGGGGGGTTCACAAGAGGGGTGGTTTTTAGATAATCTTATTATTCAATTGATCTATTAATTTCCTATATCTGAAGGGGATTGAATTATGAACTTCACTACAGAATTCAACTCCACTAATGGGTTACGACTTAATGGAACATCGTGATGTTCTTTCATCCAAATAGTAATACACAGATAACGAAATTCACGCTTGCACAATGTAGTAAATATATCAGTTTCTTTTCTTTTTCTTCCAAACAAATTGAACACACAGTCATAATTGTAGACATGATGAGGTTAAATTTAATCATAGACAGATGATAATGATGGTGGTGCTAAATGTAAATAAACAGTCTAAAATAATATCCACCCACTTCCACATGTTCGATCAAATTTGCGAAGAGAAGAACGCTTCCAAAGGCAATGAAACAGTCTATGATAAAGTCCACCAATTTCCAAATACTATACGCACCAGGCGTAGTGTGTGATGTTGTTGTTTTCTTCGGTAGAACTAGTAATGAACACGTTGTGTTAGATGTTGTATAGTCTGTAACATTCGCATGCACTGACAAATATATTGCAAGTCTTTTCACTTGATCGAGGGAAAGACATTCTGTGCAACAGAAACAAATGAGTGAAAAGTTGTTACAAAAAGGTCGCTGCGTACACTCAACAGCTTTAGTACGTACATAGAACAAACGCTGATGATAGGATGAAAGCTAATGAGATCCATTTGTAATGCATGGTGTTTTTTATTCTTCTTCTTTATCCATGCGAAACATGCGACAGTCACTAGTGGCGGAGGACCATCAACGTGCGTGACACCGATGTTGTAATGCTGACGGCAATATTGTAGTTGTTGAATATCAGGATGTTGTTGAACGTGCTGTGGTAAACGTTTAAACACTGTTGCCTCTTGATTGGCAGCCCAGGTAGTCAGGAAAGACAAAGACAGATGATGTAATGCCTCGTCATCCAAGAGTGAGAGATGTTTCGTTGTCAGTAATAGCTCGATCCATAGAGTCATCTACTTCTTCTTCTACAATGTTTTATGAGGTTGTGTTTAGATGAACTATGCTTTCATCGTTTCAGTGCAGCACTTAAGTACTACATTGCCAGGATACGCACATACTACATAATTAGGAAAATCAGTGTAATCACATTTCCAGGACCACATGTGCAACCACACAGGAAAAAACAGTGTAATCACATCATTAGGAAAAACAGTGTAATCACATCATTATGAAAAAACATAGTGTAATCACATTTCCAGGATATACGTGCAACCACACAGGAAAAAACAGTGTATTCACATTTCCAGGTCCTTTTACAGTATAAAAAGACGAGCATTTTCTCAAGCAATATTCAGTTTTTCACTGAATTTGCAAACAGCAACAACTATATATATTATTTTCAAGAAATGCTCCTTGGGACTCTGAAAAGTAAGTCATAACATTTTTTTAATATGATAGTGCTACTTTATTGTTTTTAATATATGTTTTAATATATTTTTATTTTATAGTGCTGTCATCGACATGCAAGGTTTTATGGTGGAAAAAAGTTTTATTTTCAAAACGTTGTCAATTTTATCAGACAGAAGATTGAAAACGTATATATGAAACCCATCGTGCAGTATGTGTTGTCAGCAAATGATGCACGAACGGTATTATGGTTAACGGAGAATCACCATGGATTGTGTTGGTCGTCAGACGAACATTTGTATTATAATCTTTTGTAGACTATTATAAATGAGGAATTGAAGACAAAAAAAGTGATATATTTGAAAGGTGTACAAAAATAAGCTGGATACTACAATATATAGCGGATAAGAAGCATTAGACGATTATTGATTTAACGGGACTTGAGTGTCAGAAACTAAGTGACTGTGTGAAGGAACTACTAAAAGAGTGCATGAAAAGCAGACAACTTGATACAGCGTTTGGTAAAAGCGTTACCAAAAGTAAGAAAAATATTTTAGCACTATATTTGTGGATGATGGAACATGAAGAAGAAAAAAATCTCCGCAGAAAACATTGGTGAATGAAGAGGACAATTGGAGATTTCCAAAAATAAGCAATTAGTATAAACTTTCTTCATGGAGACCTCAATCATCGGGGACAACTGATCCATCGAGACCTCAACCTCGAAAATTTTGGTTGTAAAAAAGTGTTATTTTTTTTTGATTATATATGATTTTTTAATGTATTTTTAAAATGATAGAATAAATACTTTATTTTTTAAATTTTTTTTATTATTTCTATCCTCATGTAAGAGAAAAAGAGAATAAAAAAAAACAAATATTTTTTTTATTTCAACTTTATTTATTTTCATAATTTTTTTAATGTATCAAAGTATTGTGTTTTTCATCAAAACCCAACCATCTGACATAGCGCATAGGACCCTTTCGACAAATGACTTTTTACACTAAAAAGTCTTTTGGGAATCGTGTCGGCTGGAGTTCTTCATGATAAAATCGACCGGCAATAGCTTCGCCATGTCTATCTTCGAGGGAATAGGTGACAGGATTTGTGAGATGAATCTTTATCATGTTGAATAGTTCTGTTGTCCATGAGGGTTCATATCCTTTCTGAAAGTGATGTTTGTATTTACTTATGCGTACAAGTTCTCCCACATGAAACTTATGACGTCGCACGCCGAAACGCTTGACACCTGCATAGACCGTTTTCATGAGATGAGTTTCTTTAACATCTTTAGGACACATGCATGTCGTGCGATGTATTGTCGCATTACGTTTTCCCTTCAACCATTTTTGGTAAACAGCATTCTAGAATTCACTTCCGTTATGTCTGTAAGAAATTAAGTTTTCGTTGCAAAGAGGTTTTGAGGATATGTGTAAAATCCTTCTTGATAGCCTCCTCTTTCTTATTTTTCAAAGGTTTAGCCCAAGCATATTTCGAGAATACATCGATTACCGTCAAAATATATCGCATGCCTTTATTTTGCTTCGCATAGTCTTGCATATCCACTAAATAACCCTGCCAGAGATCATCTAATCCATTCGTGATCACGTGACATCTACGAAAGCGTTTACGACGGAGCATGAAGTTCTCTCGCAATACCGTAACGCACATTGTCGTTTATCTTTTTCTTCTTTGATGTTATGCTTGTTTTTTCTCTCATTGTATGAGTCCTGCGTCACGGAGTTCGTTTTCTATTTCAATAATTTTCCCATTACAATAATTTGTCCACGATGTCCTGGCGCTTGAGGAGAGCGTAAATGAAGTAAACGTTCGACAAGTGTATTGGGATCAAGCCAATAGGTGTAGCATGGCGAAGTAACAAAACGAAGACCACTTCCTTTCTTCTTTGGTGCTAATGCCTTCGCACGAGTAACACGACTCAGCAACGCTGTCTTGGGAGTGTTCGATTTGAATAAGGACTTGATGATTTTATACTTTAGGGATTTAGTAAAATACATACGAGATCCGGTATTGTATTTCTTTTTATGTGCACTCGTTTCCCCTAAAAGATGTTTATAGTTTGTCATATACATCGCTGTCACAATGATGCATATCGGGTGTTCTTGAAAATATGAGTTGTAAAAGTCCGGGTGTCGGAGTATATGTATTGACATTTACTGTGAATGTTCCATCTTCATTTCTTATGTGTATTTCCCAGACACATCTCACCATACACAATATAGGGGCCGTAGGTCGTACCTATTTGATCAGATTCCACCATGCTGCAAAAAACGGAGAGTTGCGAGGAAGAAGATCAGTCTACTCCCGTTCTTCTTCTTCCTCATTTTCTTCTTCTTTCAAGAAACGATTAATCATGGAAGATGACTTTTTATAGGTGTGGAGGAGGAAAGCGTACACGTGTCATCTGGATCAACATCTGAACGNTTAGGGGCCGTAGGTCGTACCTGTTTGATCAGATTCCACCATGCTGCAAAGAACGGAGAGTTGCGAAGAAGAAGATCAGTCTACTCCCGTTCTTCTTCTTCCTCATTTTCTTCTTCTTTCAAGAAACGATTAATCATGGAAGATGACTTTTCATAGGTGTGGAGGAGGAAAGCGTACACGTGTCATCTGGACCAACATCTGAACGAACAACATGTACTTTTTTCACATTCATGTCAATCGCTTTTTTACAGGCTTTACACATAGATATCCAACATTCTACTACGGTCTGTTTCCACGTCTGTAACGCATTCAGTTTCATACGAATAATATCATGTACACGTTCAATGTCCTCTTGTAAGCGGGAGGCAGGGGAATTAACGATGAGGACAGATGTATCTGTTTTTTAGAATGTTTTTCTTTTTTCTCCTTGACGTCGTCATCGAGTTTTGCGCGAATGTCTTGTTTATCTCGAATCAAGGCTTTCAACGTAGCAGAATAATCCAGTTTCCCTCCACATTTATTTTTATTTTTTTACATTTACTTTCTTTTGTCCCCCTCCTAATTTTGCTTTTCATTATATCGGTGACACCTAATGCTGCGGCACGTTTTCCGAGACTCACGTCGTTTGTCTTGACCCGTTCCCATGCACGTCTCGCGAGCTCCTTATTCTCCTTTTGTCGTTCTACGCCGTCCTTGTTATGATGATAGGCGATATCATGAACGCGACATGCACGATAGAGAGCGTTGATGCCTCGATCACCTTGCGCTAAACGATGCATCAATTTTGTTCCCGGTCCACAAAAGCCAGGAATATGGAGTTCAAAAAGTAGTGAATTGATACCACGATTGATGAATCTACCGAGCACACCACGCCCACTCTTGCGAACTGCTCGACGCATGGAAAGCGTCGTTTCATATCTTTTAACGCAACTCATCACGTCACAACACTATCATAGTGAATCACATCTTCATGTTTATATAGACGTGGAATGAGAAAACTATCGAATCCCCTACGATATCCCTCATCTTACATGTTTCGTGTTTTATCAATGACGAGAAATGTGTAGGGTTGACACCAAATTTCAGAGCACATATGCTTAAAATCACGAAAAGAGGAAAAAGTCCGGGCCGACATGCTCTCTGTAAATGAAATCGAGATTATCGTTTTGTCGAAAAGCGATGATCAGGTTTGGATTATCACGAATGAGTTGTTTTTAGATTTTCGTGTACGTTTGACACAAGTACAGTACATCGTTTTCTCTGTGGCGAACCGCAGCAAAGTAGTCTTTAATACTATATTGTTGCTGCGTCTCGATATCATCACACACTAGAACACTCTGGAGGATGGCTTGCGCTGGTGGAATCACCTCTTGATGTTGTGAAAACACATCCAATCCACATATTCCACCTGTGACCTGTTTTAGATAATGATACAAGGGTTGATCACATGTCGTGATGTAGAGATAAATGTGACGAAATTTGAGACCGTTTCGCAATGTTAAGAGTGAGAGAAGTACATTTGTTTTTCCGCAGCCGGATGAACCGACAAGGAGAGCAAAAGCGGTCCGTTTCGACCCTCTTTATTTTTCCCCTCTCTCCAAGAATTGTATGACGTTGTAAATGGGAAACGTGGAAGATTGTTCTACTACCTCCATCATGTGAATACTAGTATAGGAGAGGGTTATGTCCTTTCATAAATAGACACATCAAACAGTGGGATGCATGAGTTATCAACAGATCCTCAATCATCATGGATCTCTTTGAACGCAGTCTGAACGTCAACATAAAACGTAGAGGAGAGCATTTTTACTTAGCCAACAAACGTCTCACAGATCTCGCGGAGCCGAAAGATGAGAATGAAGGTGTTACAAAAACCTATGTACACGATGTGATAAAAGGATGTGTAGAGAGTTTACACTTCATGGATAGGGAAATCAATCATTGCAATATTCAACTGTTGTCGGAGGATAAAATGAGGAAAGAAGATGTGCATGATTTTGTGGTAGAAAGAGAGAAAAAGCTAAAAGAGGAAGCGATAGAGATTAATCAAGGTCTCATACAACAATTGAATGTACTCAAAGAAGAAGTGAAGAAAACGTTTGATGAACTCTATGGAAGAGTACTCAAATGCGAATTTCAATTTAATCTTTTCACTGACCAACAATATAAATATGTAATTACAATTGTCTTTACACATTTAACAGTTTGATTTCCCTCACTACCGGATGAGATGTGGTCACTCAATATAGGATGGAATGCCTATCGAGCACCTTACAGAGGACAGTGGCGTGTGTTATGTTATATTCCTCAGGATGCAGTGATGCTGGTGGTCGCAGATGGATNCCTCAGGATGCAGTGATGCTGGTGGTCGCAGATGGATCAAATAAAATTATATCACATACATGACACAGACATAAAGTTTGCTGTGACTGCGGGAAAACTGTATGGTTTCAAATTTCAAGGAAGTATGAAAAAACGAAACGATTATGTTTTATATATTGAAATCGAATACAGTGTATCACATTAGGAATGGTTGAAGCATCAACAAACCCTTCTTCCTCCACCCACACGATCTAATCCTCCCTCTCATCCACCCTCACCACCACTTTCACCTATTCTATCTGTTCTACCACCNTCAACAAACCCTTCTTCCTCCACCCACACCATCTAATCCTCCCTCTCATCCAACCTCACCACCACTTTCACCTATTCTATCTGTTCTACCACCTCTCTTTAAATAGAGGGACATCGCGAGCGCTTGGTACAGTTTTCACACATATCGCAACGTGTACTGTTTAGAAGAAAAAAATGACACATCGTCGACGACAAAAGAAGAAGAGACAGCTTCCGTTAGCGAAGCGTGAAGGTGGACTTCTCCCGCTGCTACCCATCATAAGCGCCTTAGGTGCACTAGGGTCATTAGCGGGAGGTGCTTCCGCCATCGCCAACGCTGTGAGTGACACAAAGACGAATCAACGTAAAATGGAGGAGATGATACGACATAACAAGGTCATGGAAGGTAAGGGATTGAAATAACGTCTGAGATGGCGAAAAGGTAAAAGATTCTGTGCCGAGGAGACGAAGAAGAAGAGACAAGGTAGAATTCCAAAAAAAAACGTTTTTAAAGGGGATTCCGCTGTGAAGTATGACGCATGAGGATATAGTACATCATCCTCATGCACTGCGGATCATGTATTTTAGAGGTGTCTTTATGCGAAATACATTACCACAACGGAAGAAAAGACGTGAATCGGGTGTGATCAATCTGGATGATAGTTTGGGACCTGGGACTCATTTTGTGGCATACGCGATACATCCATCACGCGTCTGCTACTTTGACCCCTTCGGATTACCCCCTCCACTCGAGTTTCACAACTATGAGGGAAATCAGCATCCTATCACATGGAATCGAACGCAGGTGCAAGATTTCAATACTGAAAATTGTGGACGTCTCTGTCTTCAGTTCCTATATTACAATTGGAAAAAGAGGAAATGTCGTAAATTGAAGAGATGAGTCGAACACTCACCATCACCGGTACTGCTCCTGTGCTCTCTGAACACTATACGCCGCCTATCGCCGTAGAGAGTAACTATGAATTCTCGCTCCTCAGTTTACAGACGAAGAATACGGTGTGAACGTGCTCGAGAGCAGCAATCGATTAGGTTACGGTGTCCCTCAAGAAGACGGAAAGACTCGCGTCCACATCCTCACAATCCCATTCGGCACGTATACAATCGATGATATCGAACACTATCTCAACACCTTTTTCCGCAAACAATTTTTTGATAAAAAGCGTGTGTTCGAGCTTCACTTGGGTACAACTACACACATGTGTCGTGTGACAACATCGCTTCCTCTCTACTTTAACGCTGAACATTCCATTAGACGCATCCTCGGATTCAATGTCATTCCAGATGATAACATAAAGGTGAGTTTTATTGATGATGGTTCCCTAAGAAAGACAGATGTTGAAAGCGTCACTCAAGATGGACCAGACATCATAGAGCATTACCTCTCCGATAGTGAGGTACAATTAATAAAAGATTTCGCCATCTTTGTCAATTGTAATATTATTGAGAGTGGATACATTAATAGGCGAAAGGCACACATACTCCATCAATTTCACATCGAGAACCCTCCCAGCGCTATCGTGGAAGAAATACCCAACGATAACGTGAGACATCGTGTGACAACACGCTATATGGATACCTTAGAACTTCGTTTGAAGAACATTGAGAGAAAGCTCACACTTTTTCGTGACGGTACATCTGTCTCCTGCTGTCTTTTACTCAGTCCTGAATCGTGTATAAAATGAAACCGCTATCCCGTCAACGGCACACTATATTTTGTACACCCATCACATTGATATCTGCGAGCAGACGTATCTTAAAAGCATTAGTTATCATCTTATGCAACGCGATGAAGCGAGCAAGAACACAAAACGATCAGAAGAAAATAAAGATATCCGACCCATGCCTTCTCATCGTAAACGTTCCTTACGAAACACATATCATGGGAAATGAGGTGCATACCTATACACCTAACACTACAGGTTTCAATCACAATGATGAAATACGTATCAATGTGAACAATAAAGATGCTGTGTATCTTCCGTCGGAGAGTGTGTTCGTGATCGAGGGAAAAGCTGTGAAAAGCAGATCCTGCAGCGCGAAGACCCGCCAACTTCGATGAGAACGGATTTGCTTTTCTCTTCTCTGAAATTCGCTATGATATTAATGGTACACAGATTGATTGCACACGTCTCCCAGGTATAGCCACAACCATAAAAACGTGTTCTGGCTATCTATGGAATAGCGTCGTCAACATCATTATGCAGAATGGAGTGAAAACGAAAATCGTGGAGATGAACTCAAATGGTTGATTAAAAACGATGGAACATTCGCGATCTGGATTCCTCTTAATCTATTGTTGGGGTTCTGTGAAGATCACACCAAAATCATCTACGGTGTCTCACATGAACTTGTGTTGGTTCGTTCACGAACGGATAATGATTGTCTCTACGATATAAACACGACAGCGACACCGAGCGTCATTCAAATTGATCGAATAAACTTGCGTTTACCAAATCAGAAAAGTTGACCCAAACTCGCAACTTTTTCTGACTGATATCGTTCAGAGAGAAAAAGAAATTCACATTCGATGCAATCGATGGGAACTCCACGAACTACCTCACGTCAATCAAAAAAATAAAAATATGTGGGCAGTCAAGACGGCGTCGGTGAAAGAGAAGTCACACTATGTCATTTTCGCATTGCAAACAAACAAACGCGATGATTTAAAGAAAAATGCAACTGGATTCGATAGTGCTACTCACCAGATCGTAAAGTTATACTTGAATGATACATGTATTCCCTACAACGGTACAGTTGGCCGACGAATAGTAGTGAAGAAACCGAATTAAACCCATAATTATTTAACATGTTTAAAAATTTTGAACGTTGGTATTACAATAGAGAACCCCTCTATGCAATAACATTCAAGGGTTATCACAATATGTATCCTTTCATTGTGTTTGACTGCACACAGATTTAACAACGCACCATTCAATCGATGGTGGATGTTAAAATTAATTTTGAAAACAGAGATAACATTCCTGCAAAAACATCGGCATATTGTCTCCTGCTTTATCCATGCTCCTATAGCTACTATCCTGTGACAGGGATTGTAACAAAGTATAACTAAGATGAAACATTGTATGCGTCGTTAGTTGAGTTGTCATCACGAATGCAGAAGCATCATGGATGTGTTGCAGTTGAGAAACAATGAAGGTGATAAAGAAGACGAAGAAGATCATTCTAGTTCTACATCCACTACACCTCCTATACGCAAACAAAGAAGTATGCCTTCGAATGAAGTAGGAGCGTAAGAAGGAGGACGAGGAGAAGAAATGTGTAGTCCATGTGGTAAGAAGAAAAAACAATGAAAAAACACAGTAATAATGTGAAAAAAAAACAAAACGTAAGAAATCATCCTACATCACCCTCTCAGAAAAAACTGCAAATATTGCAGGTGAATGGTTCATGCATGAAGTGAAACTCGCTATTCTTCAATCTATTCATCCTAGACAAGGGGATGAACAAACATGCAATTTAAAAAAGGTATTGTTTAAAAAATGTATGGGTTTTAAAATTATAATTTAACAAAATAGTCAAAAAAATTTAATTTTTTCTAATCTTTTCCATTTAGATACCTATCCTCCAACTCCTATCAAGGTGGTGTAGTAAGGGAGAGAGAATAGGAAAATAAAAAGAAATAGATATATTTTTTAATATTTGTTCATAACAATTATAATAATAATAATATTTTTATGCTCCATATATCTTTTCCGTCATTGATAGGATTGCTATACATTAAAAAAACTTACTAGTTAAATATTGTTCCATTCTCATCTTCTAAAGTTATATGTATTTCACCATTTCCAACTCCAGTTATCTGAGGTTTCATCGATAGAAATGCTTCAACAACTTCTTGGTGTTGGTTCATAACATCAGCAAATCTATAAAAAAAATAAAAATATAAGAAATTGGTAAATATAATGTGTTCAATATTAAAATGCATAATAATTACAATTATTTTCTTCATATAAAAAACTTACTTGCGTAGTAAGAAAAACTTCTCTTCTTTCGTTTCTAGAAGATCAGTATTGGTACCGAATTCAGTTTTTAACGTTTTACCATTGATTGGATAAAAAATATCACCTTTTTAAAAGTCCTTCACATTCCTTAAAAAATAAATATAATATTAAATAAATTTATTGTCAAAAAACAGTACAAACTGCGTATGACCACGTGGAGGGAAAAAAACTAATTTACTCTCCGGAAGCAAGCAAGGGACCATCCCATCAATTCCGATCAAGGGCCCTAAGGCAGAGGCGGATTCAAAAAATTCAGCAAAAATTCCTAGATAAGATAAAAAGTTAGCTGCGAGTTATAATACTAATAGAATGTCAATATGTTTGTAATTTTAAGCAAAAAATTACATGTAAGTTATTATCGAACTATAGATTATTCTGAGTATAGTGCTTAAAAATTGAAATAACACTAAATTCACGATTTATTGTTACAATAGACCCGCCCCTAGACAAAGCCTAGAGAACCTGTATGATAAATCCGCCTCTACCCGAAGGAAAACCGGAGAAAAACCCGGGCCAGGATGGGGCTACAGAATTTATGTACACAAACGTGCCAATGTTGAGTACACATAAAACTAAATTAATATGAGCCATAAGACAACACAATCATGCAAGAAAATAGTTTTTGAAATTGTTATAAGTTGTTTAAAAAGTACTACAGCAATGGCGTGATAAAGCACAAGACGAATTTAACTTTTGTTAAAATCAATAAATTCTTTTACAGTGTAGAAGCACTGGTGCAGGAGGTAGTTTTTAACCGCGGATTTGAAGATATTCAATTTCATAATATCTTTTATATTCTTGGGCAGGGAATTATATAGAACGATTCCCGAATGGTATGGTCCCTTTTGGCAAAGAGTGGTTGACACTCTAGGGCGATGAATATTACTACTATTGCGTGTATAGTGTTCGTGAACGAGACTGTTTCGTATAAAGCAAGGGTGGCACTTCAGTAATTCGGACTTAACAAACACGACTGTTTCATAAATATAAATGCAGGGAAGTGTTAATATATTTAATTCCTTGAATAAAGGTTTACAAGAGTTTCGGGGGTGAGATTTACAAATTATCCGAACTATACTCTTCTGAATCCAGAAAGTTTGAATACTCTGACCGGAATTACCCCAGAAGGTAATGCCGTAACGTAAATGGGAGTAAACGTTTGCAAAATATACGCAACGGGAAATACGTGGACTAACTGCGTTAACTAAGATTCGGAATGCGTAACACAATTTGCTTAATTGGGAATTAAGATTGTCAATGTGACAATTCCATTTGAGGTTGTCTTGAATATGGAGACCTAAGAATTTTGTATTTGTAACAGTTTTTAATTGTGTTCCGTTTAAAGAAAGAGAAACCTGGGGTAAAGATTTTGTGATACTATTGTGAAATGACATAGACACTGTTTTGTCAGTGTTTACAATGAGACGATTTGCATGGAACCAAGTCGAAAGGTTAGACAAAACGTTTTGAGCATTGGCGTGTTTACATAGTAAATTAGTGTCATCAGCAAAAAGAACCATTTGCCATCTGATGTGGATGATAACATGTTCAGATACAACAAAAAGAGTATGGGACCGAGAATTGAACCTTGGGATACTCCACACGTAAGTGGCCTTGTTTCTGAAAGACAACGCTCAAGTATTTTATTTTTAGTATAGGATATTTCGACCTGTTGATATCTATGTTTTAAACAGGATTTTCTCCACGGTCAAGAGATGTGGTAACATCGTTTAAAAAGGAAAATATGGCGCTTGTAGTAGAATAGGATTTCCTAAAACCGTGTTGATCGTCAGAGAGAATGTTATTTTTTGATAA
This sequence comes from Laupala kohalensis, assembly GCA_002313205.1. Lineage (NCBI taxonomy): Eukaryota > Metazoa > Arthropoda > Insecta > Orthoptera > Trigonidiidae > Laupala > Laupala kohalensis. The sequence goes on from NNCF01126466.1 coordinate 87,629, forward strand.
AAAATCTAGAAGACGCTTATAGAACAATTTTTCTAGGATTTTTGAGAAAGTGGGTAGTAGAGATATTGGTCGGTAATTTCCAATATTAAGTTTGTTTCCTTTCTTGAGTAAAGGTTTCACTTTAGCTCTCTTAAATATTTTAGGGAACACCCCTTCCGATAAAGAACTATTAAAAATATTTACGAGTGGATTTAATATAGAGTGGGACGAAGATTTAACAATAAACTCAGGTATATCATCTATGCCTCGTGAAAATTTGTTTTTTAAGGAGCTGATGATTCCCATGACTTCACTGGCGTTAGTTTCGGAAGTGAACATAGAATTGGGTATGTGGGTGGTAATAATTGGAGGACATTGATTTGGATATATTGAGTTCGTTATTTTACCAACTTCTGAGAAGTGAGAATTAAACAAACTTGCGATGTCCTGAGGATTTGACACGATCTTGCCATCGTTTAGTAAAGAAACATTTTCTTCGCGATTTTCAGAAGTTGACGTGTAATTGTTAACAATATTCCACATGGCTTTCATCCGGTTGTTCGATTTTAGTATATGCCTGTCGTTTTCCATAACTTTAGCTGCATAGACTACTTTTCGGAGAATAGTCTTATATTTACGAAAATAATTATGGAATTCGGGTGGCTGGTTATAGCGTTTTGAAAGATAATATAAACGGCGTTTGTTTTTTGAAGAAATTCTTATCCCTAGGGTGATCCATCTATTGTATTTTTTTGTGTTAATTAACTTGCGTTTTATGGGAAAACTAGAGTTGTAATGTTTTAGGAATGTTGAGATAAATACATTGAATTTGTCGTCGGTGTTTTGGCAATTGTAAACATCTTTCCATGTTTCTTCACGCAAATAATTTACGAATATGGATTTATTTATGTCATTAAACTCTCTTGTAAATTTGTAAAGGATTTTAAGCGGTTTTAGTGTATTATTAATAGTCAATACTTGAGCAAGGTGATCACTGTATCCGGCGATAAACACTTCAGAGAGATACGAGATTCCATTGTTGACTATAATTTGATCTAGCAATGTTTGAGATGAGCCGGAGAGGCGAGTGGGGTCATTTATCGTAGTAATAAGGTTGAAGGAGTCGATAAGATTCTTGAATCGATTAACTGGTGAATGTGCAGAGTCGGATGTACTCAAGAAATCGATATTGAAATCACCACATATAACGATAGATTTAGTAGATTTATGTGCGATATGTTCTAAAACATTTTCGAAGTTCCGAAAAAATATGTCAAGATCTGATTGAGGAGGTCTATAAATACACAAAACAACAATACCGGTGTCGGTCAGTTCAACTGCAGAAATTTCGAACACACTATCTACGCAGAAGTTCTCGTAGCCTGTCAGTGGAGAAGATAAAATATCATTACGAACGTAGATACACGTACCTCCGTGGGGATTTTTGCCTTTAAAATTTTGCCGACAGTAAGAACTTGCTAAATAATAATTAGAAATAGCAGTATCGTTGATGTTGTTAGTTGAAAGCCAATGCTCTGTGAGGCATAGCAAATCGAATCGATTTTCGTGTACCAGAATTTCAATGTCTGTCAATTTGTTTGAAAGGGATTGGACATTATGATGAAATATAATTATTTTATTTTCGCAAAGAGTTTGTGACTCACGAGAAATGGAATCGACGTTAGATTGTGGAGAGGAATTTGAAATTGGTACAGCTTCTAGTTCCGGATGAAACCCGCACACAGCACCTGAACGCGTTTGTCACCTTCGAGTACCACATCGTACTCCTGAGCGCAAGTTGTAACGGTGTATGGGGGCGACAGGAGGAATAGATGTTGACGTGGGAGATGAGGAAGCAGTAGGTGAAAGAACGGGGACAGGAGAAGAAATGGGTGTGGAGATAGGAAGAGGAAATGGTGATGAGGTAGGAGCAGAGGGAGGTGGAGGAGATGAGGTAGAAGTAGAGGGAGGTGGAGGAGGAGATGAGGTACGTGCAGGAGGAGGTAATGGAGGAGGTGGATGATGTGAGGTCAGATGTGAAGCTAGGAGAGAACCGAAGTGCTGTTTCCCAGACGGTTTCAGGTGTAAACCGTGCTGGGTAAAGTCCTTGGCAGTCAGGTGTGGTTGCAAATCAAAAAATGTGATTTTTGTGTCTGCCAGGTGATGTTTTAGGGAGATGTTTGCCAGGTTAATTTCGTGGTTTATTTGTGGAACGTTGAAGCGTGGAGGCAGGCTAGAGAGCACTATGTTTGTGTGCAGGGAGGCCATTTTTAGTTTCTGTAGATGTTCAGACGCGTTAAAATGTCCACCCAAGTTGATATCGTTCTGCCCACCTATGATGATTACTGTGTCCCGCTCAGTGAGTTTTTTAGTGTAAGTGTCCAGTTCTCGAATAACTTCAGCCAAACGAGCGTTTGGCTTAAAGAAACCGGAGACTGAGAACTGGCTAGGAAGAAATCCACGCAATACGGAGGACATCTGACGACCGTGCGAATCAGCTAGTATGAGCACGTTTGATTTCTGCGTGGAAGTGTTGGTATCATCTCTGGATAGCACTACTTTACGTGGTTTTGGGCGGCTGTGCTTACCAGTGCGTGGTGTGCGAACAGGTCTGGGTACTGGACGGGAGGGGATGAAACGAGTAGGTAAGGGAGGAAACAGGGACATGTCATCTAACACACTAAACCTATTCTGAGTGAAGAGTTGGGGTGGTGCATGCGTCGTTGGTTTAACCGGGTGATAGCAGTTGGAAGGACGGCGAGAATTCCTAACTGTAGTCCAACCGCCGATCGTTTTCTTATTGATCTCTTCCAGCGCACTGATTCGTGTGTCAATATAATGTACCAAGTTATTGTACGCCTTCTGAAGATCAGCTTTGGGGTTCGTTATTTAAATTTTGGGGTTCGTTATTTATTTTAATAGGGGTTCGTTATTTTGTATTTCTTTTTTCCTGTAATAAAAAGGAAACATGAAATTACACCACAATTGAGAACAGTAAAAAAATAACTTAAACAATGAAAAAATGTTTTTAAAAATAATTGAAAAATACTTACAACTGTTCTCTTTTGTTATTACTCCTTCTTTTCACATTTGGTTTCATCACTTCGTATACGAAATCGACATCGTCATCCAGATCGTTGTTCCAATTTTTTTTATTCTCGTTGTTCCAATTTTCTTTTTTCTTCTTAATACTTTCAACAGCCTTTAAACTTTCTTCTATTTTACTTCTATTCTTCATAATTTCCATCTTTTTCAAACTTTCCTTAACATTGTCTCTAGAATATATAATTATGAAAAAAAATTAAACACGTTCTAAACACATATGTAGAATAAATAAAAACAAATTTAATCATATAGGCTAAATAAAAAACTTACACACAAGCTTGTGTCATAATGACACACAAAATAATTATTGTATACATGTCAAAGACTGTTGTGTGTTCTCAGTATGAAGGACTGTATATATACTGTTCATATTCACTACCATACATGTGTAGAGAAATGTGTCCTTCCTACATTGCACATCTTCTACATTCTACTCCTTCCCCTGATAAATGCTCTTGCCCCATCAACCTGCTCGCACGCACAACCCGACCGCGCCTTTACCTTTGAAACAGCGACAAGCTGTACCGGCTGCGAAACTACGCAAAGTAGACATAGATCGATTCAAGGTTACACAACCCACGACGTTTCCGGAATCAATTCATGACAAGTCTCAACAAGAGGATTTCCATAAGGAACTCGCCGCACTCCTTCGCAAGCACAACTTTCACACGGATGGAAGACTAGCATTCTTTTGCGCATACGGCGCATAAACGTCAATTCACTGCCACAACGCGCAAACCGGATGTACAATTCTCCCAACAAAAGGAGAAGATATTTATAACATCCACGGTTGACTATACTAATGATCTTTTTCTCCTCTTTCACCAGATGACTGACCTGAAAAACTGCCAGTTCAACGATTCACCACAGGTCACTCTGGTTTATTGTATCATAAATGTATATGTAACGCGCGCTTAAATCCACCACCACCATTTCAAAATAAATGTGGATATATTTTTATGACAGTGGCAATTACTGTACGTACCGACACTGAGATCCTACTTGTGAAACCAGCTGTCTCTACTCACATTAATTCAACCAGTGCTATCAAAATAAAACCAAGCAAATATCGGATGCGACCTCTGTAAAACTTTAATAATTATGAGTGGATCAACAGAATCCTCAACCACAATAGAGAAATTGTCTACGCAATTATCTATGGAAGAGCATTTGAGTTGGAACAACCATACTTATCGGAGTGGAAGCATGTTCATTTCCAACTTCTCCAATTTCCTCGTATGGCAACAACTCGCAAACTTGCAAACTAACACTTCGATTCTCTTCTCTCACAAACTGTCGGAGATGAACAGATGACAAGATGCACATCCAGCGACGAGCCATCCTCGCCCAGCATCCGGGTCCGGCGCAAACCGCCAGCCCAGCATCCTTGCATCTCAGCCGCAGCATCCAACGCTCCTGCAACTCATCTCCTGGTCCAGCGCACCCTACAACCTATCCCCTGGTCCACACGTCTTGGTCATCATCAGCATCCAACCTTCTCCTAGACCCAGCTCTCCTGCTAGCATCAAACATCTTCGGATAATCCCCCGAAGATAACACACACCTCCCACTTTGGACCACGTCCACGTCAATCACCGGAAACGGGCAGCATCTCGAGCAGTTTTTTCCCTAAAAATATCCAAATTGGATAAGATCCTCACAGATATCCAACACACGGATAATCGGAGGAAGGGTTATTTTTACTCGAGATGTTTCCACAGAGGAAGATTACCTCGAGCACGTTCTTTTTTAGTTTTATCCCGGAAATTAAAGGGTTTAATTTTTTTGGAACGAGGGGAATGATGTAGAGAAATGTGTCCTTCCTACATTGCACATCTTCTACATTCTACTCCTTCCCCTGATAAATGCTCTTGCCCCATCAACCTGCTCGCACGCACAATAGTTGTTGATGATCTAGGAACACAGTTTCCTACAAATATAGCTCACTACAGCATCGCAAAATATATGCCATTCTTCAATGTAAACCAAAAGCTTTCATGAATATTGACTGTTTACACATCAACGGCATGGCCCATCTGTATAACATTCCAAGGCACAACGTTCCAAGGCCAACACATCCCGAGGCCCGGACACGGAATAGAAAACGAACATTCCAAGGCCAACACATTCCAAGGCCCGGACAAGGAATTCGACGTAAATAATTTCTATGCGATTTCCTAATGAGTACATGAGTACCTAACCACCTTGTGACGACATCTTCTACATCGATCCGAGCTAATTACGTCTAGTATGGAGACCTTCATTTATCTTCATTTCTAAGGACTCATCCTTATCAACGGATAACAGTTACTTCTTCCAGCCACTTCTTCCAGCCGACTCCAGCCGTTCACACGCTTAGACGCGCTCCGTAC
>NNCF01126466.1:93125-141507 GCA_002313205.1 Laupala kohalensis
GAGGTCCTAAAAGCAACTAGCTTTACTTACGTACGCCGGCAATCTGGAATACGAATATTTAAATTCGGCGACAAGCCGAATCCGTCAAGAATTTTCCAATACGAAGAACTTCTGCGACCACCAGACACCTCGACCGGATTCCTCACGAGAAAGGCACCTCAGCAGATGATCGCGAGCCCTGCGAATCATCCTACAACGCCACAAATCTCTGAGGGACGAACGACCACGAATCGCCGCCACGGACGTTCTGCAACTGACGACGTCCAGGTTTCCGTGTTGTCACACGGTGTCTTTACTTTAAACGTTTCTAATTGTATTCAATAAATTGCTACAAAGCAAGAAGTTCGGAAAAAACCTGTCTATGTTATTTATCTTGTGGAAGTGGAGACTCGGTTGTGAATTCAACCACATCTCTACACGACGCAATACATGCAAGGAAATGTTGATTGTGTGTCTGTCTATCAAACAAAACATGACTGCTTAACATTCTTTATGTTCATTAAAAACAGAAAATACTGGTTATAGAATATTAAAATTAACAATTAGAATATCATGTTCACACACATGCAAAGAAATGTTGATTTTGTATCAAATATTTGGTAAAGAAACCCTACCCCTATATTCGTTAAAACACATTTTTATTTCATTTCGGTTGCTGTATGAACGATAGTTACTTCCAGTAGCGCGAGTTGGAAAACACATTGCGGCGCCGACTTCGATAGCGCTCGTTACGAACAGGAAGCACTTCCTTTGCCCGCATAAGATAATTTTACATGCGGTGTGTGTGTGTGTGTGTGTGTGTGCGTGCGCGTGTATAAAGTCTATATGAGAAATGAACACAGCACGTCTAGCTTCATTTGCAGAAAAGTTTTTTTCAGCGATAGAGAGATTTTCTTATATCTACTAATAATGGAGAAAATTTATGGTCAGTATTCTACATTATAATTTTTTTTTATTTTACAAAAAAATGTTTATAAGTAACAAATAAATATTATCTTTTAGATGCTGATACACTATCTCCACCTGCGTCACCAGCAGGTGATGATGATAGATTTAATGTTATTGGTAAGTTTTTTGTTGCAAATTCTATGTAGCATATTATATATTCTTTTATTTTCTACAATAATGTTTATGTGTTTTTTTCTTTTCTATAGATCTACCAGGATCGCCTGCCCCAGCGGTGATACCTGTGCATGGAGGTATGTAGATTCTCTCTTTCTTCTATCATACATGAATATTTATTTTATGTTACAAAAAATTATTATAAATAACAAATATATTAAGCGATTACATTAACTTTTAGATGGTGATACAGCAGCACCGGAAGATGGTGGTGACTTTCATTTAATTGGTAAGTTTATTGTTGCAAATTCTATGAAGCATATTAAATATTTTTCATTTTCTTCAATAATGCTTTTGTTTTTCTCTTCTATAGAACTACCAGGATCACCGGCCGCAGCTCAAATTCCCGTCCATGCAGGTTCTTTGATTTTCTCTCTCTCTTCTATTATACATGAATATTTTATAAAATTAATATATATTTTTAGGAAATAGAACAATTTTTGAAGCGCAATATACTTTAAGAAATATTCTGAAACGTACGAAAAAACCTTTTATTTTAACATATATTATTCATATTAAAACTATTTTTGTATTAAAATCAACATTCTTTTATAGAATTGTACTATTTAGATATTGGACTTTTACCAGAACGATTCTTTCATTTATCCGATAATAAGAAAAAAATTATAAAACAAGCATTAGTAGCTGCTATGCTGTTAGATCGTAAGTATTAGATTTATATTTTTTTAAATAATAATGTCTTTTCAAATAAAAAAAATTATGATTTATTGAAAAATTCTCACGGCTGGCAGGTGGAGGAGGAGGAGGAGGTAAGTAGGACGCCTGCATGGCAAGAAAAAAATGTGCGCGATACCTCTATGCTTGAGTGGTCAGAACGATGTACTTCGTTTCAGAAACGCATCACGCGTGGGTTTAAAAAAATACCGAAAAACCGAAAATATACAGAACTCATTAGATTTTTTAGAACAGTGTAGAATACCTTTTATGACCGCAGTGCAAAATTTACATAATAATACATACAAAGTGACAGCGTGTTTAGAATGCGAATTTATGATTGAGAAACCACATGCCGAAGAAGAACGTATTCAACTTTCCAAAATTTTCCTACCCATACCAGCAAGTGTGTTTTCATCGCATGGTAGTGATGAGTTCTTTCAAAATAAATCATTGAACCTATCCATTCTCGTTTTGATGATTTTAGTGATCGCTATGGTGGAAGAGCTTTAAGAAGAATAATGGCTCTTCTCATTGATTTTCATTGTATTGATCATAATCATGTGGGATCGGGATATGTCGTTTTACCTCCATCTTTTAATCATTTAAAAAAAGGAATTGTTAATGTGAAATATAATGATCATTATTGCTTTATTTGGTCCATTGCTGCAATGTTGTGTCATCGCACTCGACCTCGTATTAAAAATTGTAATCGTCCTTATCATTATTACGATATGTTTCATAGACTCATGAACACATTGAATTTAAAAGAGATTTTATTTCCAATGGAAGTTTGTCATATAAAAAAAATTGAAATGAAAAATCCAGACTATTCTTGTCATGTACATCATTTGATATGGTCGACAACATAAAATAAGTGTTAGAAGCCATTTATTACACAAAAGAAGTCAAACAGTTTCATACTAATCTTTTACTCTATTACCATCATTATTGTTGGATTAAGGATATAAACCGAATACTTCTCAACTTTTGAAAAATGTTCATCGTATATTTAATTGTAATAGTTGTTTACGTAGTTTCCGAAATGAAGATTCATTTCATAGTCATATATGCCACAAGACACGCGTCATTTTCCCTAAAGAACGAGATGTTACAATGCGATTTACAAATTATAATTGTCAACATGCCTCTCGTTATTTATTGTGATTTTGCAGCGTTTACACAACCTATTGATATATGTCAACCTTCTTTTGACACACCATTTTCAAATGCTTATCAACATCATGTTCCTTTTGCTGTCGGAATGAATGTTGACTGTACTTTCGATGTAACGAGTAATGGCTATACATCGTTTCGTGGAAAAGATGTAGGGAATCAATTGTAGAATGCACTCATCGCGATTGCACATGATTATGCAGAGTATGTGAACCATCCAGTACCCCTCGTTATGTGTAGTGACGATGAACTAGATTTAGAGAGTGCGACAGAGTCTCATATATGCGGAAAAAACTTTGACAAAAGAAAAAGTAAAAGATCACGATCACTTCACAGGACGCTATCGCAAGGCGCCACATAATGTATGTAATGTTAATTAAAGTACCGCTCGTTATTCCTATACGTATTCATTATTCAGCATCCTATGATTCTCATTTTATTCTTCGTGCTATTGGAAGGGATTCAAGACTTAAAAAATATAAAGTTAATATTATACCACACCATGAAAGTTTTATGTGCATTTCCGTGCGTGTAGGAAAAGTGGAACTTCGTTTTCTAGACTTTTTTAAAATTTATGTCAAGTTCACTTGATGGTTTGTTTCGTACACTTCATCCATCAGATTTAAAACATGTTCGATCTAATTATCCAGAGGAACATATTTTTGAATTAGCGTGTAGGAAGGGAGTATTTTCCTATGATTATGTTAACAAAGAATCTATAAGCCAAGAAACTCGATTACCGTCGCAGGATGGGTTTTTTAGTCGTCTTTCCGGTGAACCTATTAGCGATGAGGATTATGCACATGCACATTATGTTTCAAATGCATTCGGAATTAACACCCTTTGTAAATATAGTGATTTGTATATGAAAATAGATGTAATCCTCCTCAGTGATATTTTTGAATCATGTCGTACTTTATGTTTGCGTGTGTATAAGCTTGATCCTACGCATTATATTACATCTCCATCTCTGGCATGGGATGCTATGTTAAAAATTACTGAAGTAAAGTTGGAACTGCTTACCAATGAGGAGATGCTTCTGTTTTTTGAAAAAGGTATTCGAGGTGGACTCGTACAAGTCAGTGGGAGGCATGCCAAAGCAAACAATTGTTTTATGAATGATTTGTATCATACACAGGAAAGTGACTGCAATAATCTTTATGGTCAGGCTATGTCGCAAGCTTTACCCACGGGTGATTTTCAATGGGTGACAGACATTGATAGCTTTAATAATGCGTTACAGGAGGATTATCGTGGTTATGTTAGAAGTTGATCTTGATATCCCTGAACTTTGTCATGATGCACTTAGTGACCTACCACTATGTCCTGAGACACATATACCGCCTAATCCTGATAGTCGACAACCGAAAACATGGCTACACTTCTACCGAAATTACACTACGTCATTCACATTCGTAATTAACAACTGGCGTTAAATATGGATTTTTATGCTTATTCACATTCATACAATGATCGCTTTTGATCAATCACCATTTCTTCTCGCATACCTTGAACTCAACACAGAGTTGCGGAAGAATGCTCTATCTGAATTTGAAAAAAATTTCTATAAACTTATGGTGAATGCTATTTACGGAAAATCTTGAGAAAACGTAAGGCTGCATCGACTCATTTATCTTGTGTATAAATGGGAAGGAAGATGTGGTGCACGGAAACGTATTGCCGATCCAAATTTTGTGTCTAGTCATTATATTGAAGGTGACCTCATGACAATCGAATTGCGTAAAACAGAAGTGTTAATGAACAAACCAGTTTATGAAGGATGTTCAATATTAGAACTCTCTAAATGTCATATGTATCACTTCTGTTATACATTTCTTTAAAAAATTATCTGATATGAAACTCTTATATTTAGATACAGATTCCTATATCTTTTCTACTTCAAAAAATGTATATGAGGTCATGCGTGAATGTCCTTCCCACTATGACACAACCATATTTGAAACCTCAAACTGTTGTGATATCGTTCCTTGTAACAAGAAAAGTTGGACTTGTTCAGGGATGAGTGTGGAAGCGAAGTGTTGGTTGAATATGTAGGTCTCCGTCCTAAAATGTATGCTATTAAGACACTCTCCCAGATTACCACATGTAAAGCGAAAGGTATCAAACGACGTGTTGTTAAAAAATATAAATTACAGTATTATAAACATTGTTTATTTCTAAATAAAACGAGAGTGGATATGCAACGTTTTATTCGATCAAAAGAACATACAGTATATTCTTTTAACCAACAGAAGCGCTCTCTTCAGTGTTTCGTTATTGGGTGGATAGGATAAATAGTTTACCGTGGGGACATTATCGCATTGTAGAGAAGTGAACCATGGACGAGGAACATATGTATCAGCTTGCAATACAAATGATTCATACAATGTTGGATAATATTGAACATATGTATAAAAACAATCGTAATGTCATCCCAGATCTGGCATTACAAGCACATGGCTGTCTCTTGGCATTATTTAAAAGGACGCATGATGTTGCACTAGCTGAACGTGTTACTGTGATACGACAAGCACTCTGGACACTCAAACATCACTTATTATTACTTCATATATTTTTATGTATAACATTAAATAATTTTTTTATATTACAGTGTCCAGTTTGTCAAGAGAAAATGGTAAACCCACTCCTAACAAAATGTTTGCATATGATATGTGTAGATTGTTTAAAGGAGTGGGTTTTCCAACACAACAAATCCACCTGCTCGCTATCCCTTAATCTGTTAATAGATTATAGGATAATGTTCTGAAATAGAATGTTTAAATTTTGGAATTTAATTCAAGATAAAATTCATTTATTACAATAAAAAAATTGTTTTTCAATTATTATTTTTTATTAGTATTTCAATTTTTTTTATTAGTATTTCATGTGTATTAAAAAGTAAACATTATATCCCAAAACATTATCCTATAATCTGTTAATTGTATATTATTTGCAAAAAAAAATTTTAACTGTATAAAAAATATATAAATGTATAAATAAATTAAAAATCTCTTTTTATTTTACCTTAAATTATCACTCCATTTTTTAGTGTAATATGTAATAGTGCATGTCATATTGGTGGGGAAGAGATAGAAGAAGGAGGGGGAGAGGGGTGGGGGTTCGATTTTGGAATCTTTTTTAGTTTAAATTAATGTGTTGGCGACATGTTCCGAAAAAACTTACATTCTTATAATTCAGAGTGTGCCATGAGGCATGTCTTCTATGTTTACAAGAGCTACGTCAAATTTTTGACACCATGTTAGATCCAGAAGGGCGCATGCGAATACCTTATAGTGCTTTACTTGGGTGTTCTTTTGATCGCCATCTATTGCCTTGTAGAGGAAACACAAGACAGTGACCGTGAATCCACCTGTTGAGAGAAAATGAAGACCCAAGATTTTAAATCTTGAACAAAATTATAAAAAAGTTATCGCGATTCAGCGAATGTTCGTAAAAGTCGAATTAAAAATTTGCAATGAAAAATAAGGAATAAAAATAGAATAGCAGTGAAACGAATATGATTGGATGCGTTTATGAGAACTTTATGAGTTTACAAAGAGTTTGAATTCAAATGATTGCGTATTTGTCGAAATAACTCAATTTTAAGTTTCTGAACCGAGTTACTATATATATACTTCATAGGCCGCCGCGTTCCTATGAAGTGAGGAATTAGCGGTAAAACATGACCAGGTCTTTTGATAAACCAATTAATAATTAATTTATTGTCAAAAAAGCAGGTATGAACCGCGTGTGACCACGTGGAGTACAATAAACTAATGTACACTCAGGATGAAAGCAAGGGACCATTCCATCAATTGTGATCAAGGGTCCCAAGGCAGAAGCAGATTTAACATTTCAGTACATTCCTAACAACAAAAATAGTTCTGTACGTGATGTAATATTAATATAATACCAACAAATTTGTATTTAATAAAACACCAAAAAAGTTATTTCAGAAGTACACTTTATTATCAAACGACAGATTATTCAGAAAGTATTGTTTATAAATCGTAACTATGAAAATATCACTAAATTAGAGATGTATTATTGCAATACATGTCGCCCCTAGGCCAGAACCTAGAGAGCCTATATATAAAAATCTGCCTCTACTCGAAGGAAAACCGGAGGAAAAAACCAGGCCAGGATGGGGCTATAGAATTTATGTTCACAATTGTGCACAGGTTGAGTACAGATCACAATGTCCGGGAGTCAGTCTAATACATTTGTTTACTTCCTCTGTTAGTGAATTGGCGTCATTTTTTACACAATTCTATCAATTATCTTGTGTATAATTCGTTTTGTAACGACCTCTAAATTATGTTTTGTATTAAAAAAAACACAGTTAGTGAAAATAATGCCTACGGAGATTCATTTAACGGCCAATGAGATAAAATCAATCTTATTTAATTACATTTATTACCCAATCTTTTTTCGTCCCTGGATATATTCATGACAAATTTTACAGTACGTTGTAGTGTTTTAGAGAAATGAGTTTTGTTGTATTTCTGTAGACAGCCATTGAACTAGTCATTGAACTTTAACCTGTTTTTCATCTTCTTACCATTTTCGTTCCTTTGTATGTCGTTATTTTTACATATTAAATCATTGATTTTATGATAATTATTTGTTGGATATTTCATTGCTTTTAAGTTGTTCTTGGATGAATTTCATCTGTAAATATGCCTCTTTTAGAGAAGAAAGTGCTACCAAGTACTTATATGTCGCAATCGTTTTGTAAAATTTTGGTTACCATAAACCATCAAAGATTTCAAACGAAGTCATTTATACAATTGAGTGTAATAAGGTGACGTCAATTCACTAAGAGAAGAAGTAGAAAAATGTAGTAGACTGACTTCATGATTCGTCAGTATTCCCCACAGTATTTCGTCAGTACAAGGGATTTTTTCAGTCAAAACCATAGGTCAAATTGAAAAACAATTCTTCGTTAGATTAAAGGATTTTCTCGATAGTTTCGGTAGCTAATTAAGCTAATTAATTGTTCAAAATTAAGATAAAAATGAGAACCTAACAAAAATTAAGGGTAGGGAACGCTATATGACGTGTGCAGGGTTGAATATGTTATGGTTGATAATATTTTATGGGTATCTATATAGAAATGAAGCAACTATGTCATTCGGCTCGGGGGCACTTTTGGGTGCCTTATCCTGGGGTACCATTTGCTAAATACGACGAGGAACGATTCTCGTTGCGTAAATATGGGATATTGGTTATTACAGGTTTATCAGATAGAAAACCCGCTTGGATCATGTGAGACCCACCGTGCAGTGAAGGGTTAAATTCAAGATTTTCGAAGATAAAGGAAATGAATAGTTCTATATGATAATACTTGTATGTTGAAGCAATTTTCTCATTGTCGTACCTTGTTAGGTAAATCATAGTAATGGATCCCTTCATCACCACAATAATGACAATATGCCATATCACTGATATCAGTGGGTTGATATAGGTCTGTTGGTATCGACGATATATATGAAGTAATTGAAAAATGTTTGTTTTGGGATTCAAAATTTAAAGAAAAGAAGGAAAAAACTTCGAACTCCAAATAGTATATTCCTTTATTTTATTGTCTTTCATAGTTCTGGACATCCAACATGGCGATAAGAAAAATAGCGAATCATGAATGCATATCTTCCTGCATTCATTCCCTACGTCTACATAGAAAAACGCCAACAAAACTTTTCATGGCTTCACACCGCAACATGTTTCCAGAAATACCGTTACACCTAAAATGAGATCTCCAAGATTCGTTCTGTAAATCACACCCTTTTCCCATTGGGATACTCAAAATTCCTCCATCACCCTGGAAATTGTTGTCGAGAGATTTTGAATATCTGCAGATCCGTGTATTTCAAGCTGCCAGAAGTTACCTACTGATAAACCAAAATAATTTTCAAAGGTTGTAAATTCTTCGTTCTTATTCCTTCAAGAAATAAAGTAAATATGTTTCTCATGAAGAACTAAATATTGAAAATGACTCATCAGACTGGAAGAGAAAATGACTTTTCCAACGCCTTTTTTCTTATAAATTATAATAAATTTATGAAAAAAATCATCTGTACGTGTAATTTTCTATATCTATTTACATCAACGTCAATGAAGTTCTTTCACTAAGGTTTCTGTAATTTACAAAATGTAGAGTTATCGAAACATTTTAAAATGCATAGTTATATGTACTTGTAGACTATGTATAAGTGTCACAACAGAAACAAAGCTTCGCAATAAAGTTCGCTTTTTAGAAAAAACGAGAATATTCCAGCAATTTCCCGCACAATTCAGAGTCTGTAACGTCAGAGGAAGCAAGCAGCATTTACGGGCGAGCGATTCGCGATCGTTATCAGTACTAAGTGAAAGCACCGCAAAGAGACCACTACGGATCTTCCGGTACGCAATCAAATCATACAACAGCACCAAAATGGTATTTCGCAGCGCCAAATTGGTCGAACGTTCCGCTTGACTCAATCTACAGTCTAGTATTATAAGACGTATCATTATAACTGGAAATAGCTGTCCGAGAAAGGCTCCCGATCGGAAGCTAACGTTGACGGATCGGAAAGTATGCCTATTTCGTCACATGTTCATGGGTGGGTGTGATGGTGGGTTGGTGGGTGGAAGTGGGTTTATGGATAAAAAGAAGTGAAAACTAATTTTGAAATATAAAAATATGAAAATTGCATCGGATCCATAGTATTCGATTTTTTTTTTTTTTTGGTTGGGGCTTTAGGGCTCATCAACATCGAGGTCATTAGAGCCCAAACTTTATCATGAATAACATAGATAGGCATTCAAAATCAAATGCAATGGCCAACTTTTTCACAATAAATAAATAAATGTTTAGACAATAAGTACTTAAAATGATTTATATAAACACTTATTCATATCAACTTAAAGATTTCAAATTTTTTTCTCAATCATCTCCTTCCTCAGACTGATAATGCAGATCAGTATACTTACCAGTGACAATTGGACGCAAAGAAGTTAACAGCAAGTTATAAAGCATCAGGTAAATTTGATCAATCATAACAGTGCCAGTGAAACCACAATACAATTGAAACCAAAATATAAGGAACACAAATGTCGCATTCTTATAGAAGAAATACATAGTATTCGAGTTGATAATATTTATAAATAAAAATATTATCATAGTATTCGAGTTGATAATATTTTTAAACTAGCAATGCTGTGAAGTTTAAGTTGAAATCGCATTGTGACACCGTATCCTTAGAGCTACGAATGGCGAGACGCAAATAAGACGGATATTACGGTCGAGTGCGTAGTTCTAGTGTATTTTGAGATGAAAAATAGTATTTCCAATGACATTATGTATATTATGCACGACACCTCTCAAGGTGAGGGTTGGGAAGAGCTTGACATTATTGAAAATGTCAGGTAAGAAAGGATTTTACGAAAATTCGCCCCTAAAGGAGTGAAATGGGAAATTTGGATTTTATAAAAACTTCTCACATCAGTGAAAATGAGGGATTGCTACACATCATTACTATGAAACCCCCACCATTAATGGATGACATTTTCACTGGATATCAATGTGAGAAATAATAAAGTTATAGACATATTACAAAATTCACGCGAGCAAAGCCACGGCTAGCTAGTGTATAAATAAATCTTCTTAAAGTAGTACTAGCGTAAGTAGAATTAAATTACAAATATATATGAAATTGGTAAAAATAAACATAGAAATGTTCTTATAGTGATTTCAGCTTCATATACATACCTCACTGGCCATTTTAATGAAATAATTTCAATTATAATCGATTGTATAATACATTGCGTCTTATGGAGAAAACACTTATTTTTTAAGAAAAGACTAACTTTGAAATCACGAAAGTGATGGAAAATTACTTTGATTGCTATTTTTTCGTAGTATTATTTACACTACTTTTATATAAAGTTAACCTGACATTTGAGAATAATATTTTACTTCTTCCGAGGTGAGATGCATAAATCACGAAACCGTAGCGCTCTGCCGCAATGTTTTCCCACACTCTTGTGCATTTCAAGCGAGTCAAGTGAGCCCCTGAATATTGTTTGTACTATAGTATTAACTGTTAGATGAAAATTAATTCAAGTTCTTCTTCATTATTATTCATACTGATGTTTTAAAATAATTAGAATAAAAATAAAGGAAACAATTAAACATCTCTGTGATTTGACTAGCGTGGAGTGCTGGTCCCATCTTCAATTCGAAGACTAATACATTTCAGTTCGATTACCAAATTTACAAGTATTTACATTTTAAATGTCTCCATATTCGACCGGTCAAATTGAAATTTTGAAAATAATGGGTTCGTAATTAGCGTCCACCAAAAACCCCGGAGTAACAAATTACTGACTTTTGGCATTTGGCCCCACAGTGAGTCGTGGCACCATATAGTGCTGAAGTATGTGAAATATTCTTCGATCTTCTGCTGCACTCATGCGACAAGTACACATTTATCTTGATCGCATCAATTCACCTACTCCTTGGTCCGCATCTCCCTCTTTTCCCTGTAGTATCAACTTTCCCAACTTTCCCGTCTCGTCCAATGATGAGAGCAAAGAATTTGAGGCAGAGTCTTTGAGTTGTTGATAGGAAATGCTTGTTGGGTTCGTCTCCCAACTCTTGAAGAAAAGATACATTTGCTCTATGTTCTGTCCAAGATATATACAGCATTCTTCGACAACACTTCACTTCAAAATGTTCAATTTTTTTGACATTTTTTGTTCAGCATCGAAGATTCACATCCATACATTACAATAAAGAAGATTCTATTAAGCGCTTTTAGTTTTCTAAGGAAGATGTAAGACTTTCTATGTTTTGTTCAACTTCGTTAATGCCGAGTCTCCTTTTCATTTCTTCCTTAAATTTACCCTCATTGGAAATCTGTACCTCAAGGTAGATTACGTCGTCTTTGTTGTGTATGTCCGGAAGTAAGATAAAATAATCAGTTAGTTGGGTGATTCTGTCAATAACATCAGTAAACACTTTGATTTGTTGAATCTCAATCAACATTGTGTACTTAACAGTTCAAGTAGATCGAAACGTTTGGTCATTTCCTCGTCGGAGCTATTCAGTAGAGTCGTATCATCTACATATCTTAGACTGAATGTTTTGCCGTTCACAATTATTCCTCCATCCAATTAACAAACTCTGTTGCTTTCGGAATTATCTATTCGCCGTAAATTTTAAACAAGATCGTGGAAAATACATACTTGTCTAAACCAACACTCGAACTTACCTTAAAACACGTAGAAATTTTCGATCGAGGCTTACAAGTGCTACGTTATAGTTACACAGTGATTTTATAAAGTAAATAATATGTTCCAGAACCCCCATTCAATAAATACTTTGCTTTATGCACATGTTACACAGCCGTGCCTAGGTGCTTGGATTTGCGGTTCAAATTGGAAAACAATAGCACAGGTACAACACGGTTTCAAGAAAAGACGTGTATCGACAAGTCTGTGGCACGTGTATTACAGGGCTTCAAATGCACACGTGCATCAGCAAGTCTGAGACAATTCAATAGCACTCGTTGGATAACAGAAAAAAAGGAATGTAGATAACAGACATCTTATCTCGACTCTTATGATCCTATGAAATCGAGAGACTTAGTGCTGAGTTGGTGCCAAGAGAGCAAGGTTGACTTCTGAAGGATGTTCTTTTCTTCTTGTACCTATACTTTATTAACAGTTTTTTGTTACAGTGAGAACAATGCAGAAGAGGAGGAGGATGGGGGTAGAACTACTGATACAACCTCTCTTAGTCAAGTTCCTACCTCTCCCTTTACCTGGGAACCCCTGTTATTACAGATGAGGAAATGATGCCTGGGTTTCAGCTGGATAATGGAGCAGAGATGTCTTGTTATGTATGTTGTGCCTATGTTGCAATCGGTTTTTTCTTTTTTCTCTCGAGTCAAAAATGAATGCAGAAGAAGAGGATGATATTAATTCACAAATAGAAGATATCAGGAAATTATTTGCTTCATCAGACTGTTTTGGACATAAACCAAGATCTGTGAGTGGCAGTTCCACCATTGCGTTCGGGGGGGGGGCTAATTACATTGTTAATGAAACATAAGTATTACTCAGACAGCAGTATTTAATAAGAGACCTAGTCTGAAACGAAGGTGGAGAAAAATTAAGAAAATATGGATGTATGAGAAATAGATATATAGATAGGTTTGTGTATTTTTTTAAATAAATATTTTATATAATTTTTGTACTCCTGTAATGGTTGAGTGTTATAACTCTGTAGTCCTATCCCATTCCATATTTTATATCGTTTTTGTTGGGCTAAGAATTGAGTGTATCGTCTCTTGCTTACTTGTTGCGAATTAATTATACCCACACTTAGTGTTTAACATTCTTTGACAATATATTGAATGATTTTTTAACTGTTCATTTCCCTTGTTGAACCTGATGCTACTCCTTTTAATAATTACTTATATTAAATAGTTAATGTTGCGTTGTCTTGAGAATTGTTCATAGAATTGACTTATATATTATCTACTGTCAGCAATAAAAGATATGACAATTAACTCAAATGTTAATTGAGAATAGGGTCCAAGAGGGAGTGAAGTGATGCCATTAGTTGTATAATATAGCCTCTTCTCTCCAAATATCAATCTCACCTTCACGTGGTGGACCCTGTTAACACTAACGAAGCTCTGATGACCGAGTTTAGGTGGGATGACCTTAACACCTGCTGTGGATGAAATGCCATATGTAGTTATAATGTAAGTGGTAGTCTAAGGTTCATAAGATGGGTAGGGTACTTCAGTGAAATTCTCAACACTGAGACACCTACATGCTCTCAAGTTGAAGAACAGGCTACCCCAGAACTACAGATAAGAGTCAGACTTCCTACGAAAAGTGAACGCCATAAAGTCTTTGAAAAACGATAAAACAACCGGTTCTCATAACATAAGAGCAGAAGTATTACAAATAAATCTGCATGCAACAGCTAACAAACTTTTGACCATGTTCCAAGAAATCTGGCAAAAGGAGTAGTTCCCTAAGGAGTGGAAAGAAGGTTTAATTGTTAAAATACTCAAAAAAGGAGATCTTGGAAGTGTAGTAATTGGAGAGGTATAAGTCTGCTTGTTGTCATAAGTAAAATCTTTAACAAAATTATCTTAAATAGAATAATTATTACATTAGAAAGAAACATAAGAAATGAACAAACCGGTTTTAGTTCCAACAAATCATGCACAGATTAAATTAACACACTACGAATAATAATAGAACAATCTGTTGAGATCAGTCTCCTCTCTATAATTCTCTTGTGGATTATCAAAGAGCATTTGATTCTGTCGCACGTTATAAGATATGGAAAGAATTGAAGTTAAGAGGTTATAAAGCAGCAAGCATATCAACCTGATCAAAGAGGGTTACAACAATTTTAGCTGTAGAGTTCTACACGATGGTCAACTGTCTGAACCCTTCGCTAATCAACAGGAGTAAGACAAGGATGCCTTCTGACACCCCTTCTTTTTATAATAGTGTCAGAGTATTGAAAAGAACGATGCAGGGGGGAAACCGAAGGATTCAGTGGAAACTGAACCAACATATCGAAGAACCAGTGTACGCAAATGACATTCTTACCATCCCATACGTACCCTCAAACGCAGGTTAAATTAAATGACCTCAGTAGAGAATCCAGAAAAGTGGGACTTCAGATAACTGCTCCAAAACAGAAGAAATGCGGTTGAACTATAATTTGCAAAGGGGAATTACCATGGAAGCAAACGTTGTAAAGAATGTGTCCAACTTTTGTTAACTGGGAAGTATGGTGTCAGAGGATGGAAGAGCCACCCTAGATGTTTGCACAAGGATTCAGAAAATAAGGAGCACATTTTCAAGACTAAGGAAAACTTGCCTGTCCAACAACTTAAACTTAAGTGTGAAGATCAAAATTTTTAATGCTTGTGTCAAATCTGTTCTGCTGTATGGTTGCGAAACTTGATTGGTCACCACTGAAATAAGTAGGAAACTTCAAAGTTTCATAAGTAGATGTCTAAGATACATCTTGAAAATATGGTGGTCACGCATTATTTCCAATAAAGATCTCTGAGGAAAACAGGACAAAGGGATAACATTAAAGAAATCTGCAAGCGGAAATTTGGTTGGATTGGACACGCTTCGAAAACACGATGAAGAACCATCGAAAAGTGCCTTGATGTGGAACCCTCAAGAGTCAAGAAAACGGGGACGCTCAAAGATGAGCTGGAGAAGATCCATCTTGAAAGAAGCTGACAAAAGTTGGAATGAGATGCGAGCGATGGCAGCAGATAGGGGGAAATGAAGAAATTTTGTGGACGACCTTAGCTCCAAATAGAAGACAATGGACATTATTATTATTATTAATTGAGAATAACTTAAAGGTGACTTCTTATCCGTATTGTACACTTATTATAGTGAATTACAATTCCATTATTTCAAGAATAAGAATGCAAGAGTATGTTAGAGAAATGGTTAAACTTTTTTTAATGATTTTATTCTGTACACATTCTTATTTGAAATTTATTACGTGTATTATTTGACTTTAGGTTTACTGAATTATAGGTTAGATAGATAGGCTTTATTAATATACGTTATATCTAATACTAAACATACATAATATATATATATAATATTTTATATAATATATAAAACTAAATATATAATATAATATAACTAAAATTAAAATTACATTCATATTAATTGAAAATAGAAGACTTTCCCATAGCGTTTGGAACAATTGTACACGTGTGAATTGCAGTTGGTGCGAGTTTTGTTGTACACATTTATCGGAGGTGTATCTCACACGTGTAGGGTAAGTCTGTCATTCACACCTGCCTCAAACATTCATGACACGTGTAGAGCAAGGCTGTCGTTCTCACTTCTCTCAAACGTTCATGACACGTTTAGAGCGAGTCTGTCAGATGTCTACTAGGAAACTTGTAGGAGACTTGTCACACACTAGCAGACCTGCCGATGCAACTGTGCAGCAAGTGTCAGCCGTTGACGGCAAGTCTGGGGCAAGTTTCATACAACTGTAAATTTCTATATGGATTATATCTTCATTTTAAAAAGGCTAGTCATCTGAATAGCGTGAGAAGACAGAAAAATATATGTTTGTTGGACTTTATCGAATTTCATCGAAACAATTTGTTTTAAATTTAGCTCTTACGTATGACGAATTATTCGAAAAAACTATTCTGTCTGAATCATTACAAAATTGGAATGTCACAGTAGTCTATGCAGATAAATTTATTCGTTGTAGTATTT
Source organism: Laupala kohalensis (assembly GCA_002313205.1). Lineage (NCBI taxonomy): Eukaryota > Metazoa > Arthropoda > Insecta > Orthoptera > Trigonidiidae > Laupala > Laupala kohalensis. Next base: position 109,386 of record NNCF01126466.1, read on the forward strand.
TGCATTTACAACATCTAAAGGATACTTTAAAAGAATATAAATTTGTAGAAGCTAAACATGCTATATGTAAAATGAAGCTAAACTCGGAATAAATTTTTAACTGGTTTAATAAACAATTTCAAACATAGATTGCTTACTGACAAAAATTATAGCACAGGCGTAAAAATTATCGACGAATTAAACATTCTTGAACCAAAAGAATGACTTCTGATATCGATTTGCAATTTGGAAGAGTTGAAACAGAACAATTGTGCAAACGCTTTGATATATCGTTAAAAAACGTGAATGCATACCAAGATTATTTAAGTAATGGTGGTCGTCCAGCTCCTATAGATTTGAAAGAATTAATGTCCTGTGTGAAAATATTTGCGTGTAGTTCTTCAGAATGCGAACGTAGTTTTAGTTGTATGAATTTAATATTGATTGGTAGGCAGAACGATATTAACTTGGGTGGTCATTTCAACGCGTCTAAAAACATGTACAAAAACTGAAAATGGTCTCTCGGCACACGAACTCTCTAGCCTGCCTCCGCGCTTCAACGTTCCACAAATAAACCACGAAATTAACCTGGCAAACATCTCCCTAAAACATCATCTAGCAGACACAAAAATCACATTTTATGATTTGCAACCACACCTGACTGCCAAGGACTTTACCCAGCACGGTTTACACCTGAGACCGTCTGGGAAACATCACTTCGGTTCTCTCCTAGCTTCACATCTAACCTCACATCATCCACCTGCCTCACTACCCACTCCTACACCTCCTCCTGTTCCTACCTCATCTCCTCCTCCACCTCCCTCTGCTCCTACCCCATCAGCATCTCCTCCTACCTCCACATCCATTAAAATATCTTCTCCTGTCCCATTTCTTTCACATACCGCTTCCTCATCTCCCACGTCCTCATCTATTCCTCCATCCACATCTCCTGCCGCCACCATACACAGTTACAACTTGCGCTCTGGAGTACGATGTGGTACTCGAAGGTGACAATCGCGTTCGGGTGCAGTGTGCCGGCTTTTTCCGGAACTAGAAACTGAACCAAATTCAAATTCCCCTCCTCAATCTAACGTCAGTTTCATTTCTCGTGAATCACAAACTCTTTGCGAAAATAAAATAATTATATTTCATAATAATGTCCAATCCCTTTCAAAAAAATTGACAGACATTGAAATTCTGGTACACGAAAATCCATTCGATTTGCTATGCCTCACAGAACATTAGCTTACAACTAACATCATCATTGATACTGCTATTTCTAATTATTATTTAGCAAGTTCTTATTGTCGGCAAAACTTTAAAGGAAAAATCCCCACAGAGATACGTGTATCTACGTTTGTAATGATATTTTATCTTCTCCACTGCCAGGCTACGAGAACTTCTGCGTAGATAGTGTGTACGAATTTCCTGCAGTTAATCTGACCGACATCGATATTGTTGTTTTGTGTATTTATAGACCACCTCAATCAGATCTCGACATATTTTTTGAAGCTTCGAAATTGTTTTAAAACATGTCACACATAAATCTACTAAATCTATCGTTATATATTTGGCGATTTCAACATCGATTTCCTGAGAACATCCTATTCTGCACATTCACCAATTAATCGATTCAAGAATCTTATCGATTCCTTCAACCTTGTTACTCCGATAAACGACTCCACTCGCCTCTCCGGTTCATCTCAAATATTGCTAGATCAAATTATCGTTTAAAATGGAATCTCGTATCTCTCAGAAGTGTTTCTTGGCGGATACAGCGATCACCTAGCTCAAATATTTACTATTAATAATAAACTAAAACAACTTAAAATCCTTTACAAGTTTTTAAGAGAGTGAAATGACACAAATGAATCCATATTTATAAATTATTTGCGTGAAGAAACATAGAAAGATGTTTACAATTGCCAAAACACCGATGACAAATTCAATGTATTTATCTCAATATTCATAAAACATTACAACACTAGTTTTCTCATAAAACGCAAGTTAATTAACACGAAGAAATACAATAAATGGATAACCCAAGGGATAAGGATTTCTTCAAAAAACAAACGCCGTTTATATTATCTTTCAAAATGCTACAACCAACCACCTGAATTCCATAATTATTTTCGTAAAAAAAAGACTATTCTTCAAAAAGTAATCTATGCAGCTAAAGTAATGGAAACCGACATGCAGGTACTAAAACCGAACAACCGGATGAAAGCCATTTGGAATATTATTAAAAATTACACATCAACTTCTCAAAATCGCGAAGAAAATGTTTCCCTACTAAACAATAGCAAAATCGTATCAAATCCTCGGGACATCGCAAATTTGTTTAATTTTTACTTCTCAGAAGTAGGTAAAATAACGAACTCGATATATCCAAATCAATGTCCTCCAATTATATCCACCCACGTACCCAATTCTATGTTTACTTCCAAAACTAACGCCAATGGAGTCATGAGAATAATCAGCTCATTAAACAAATTTTCAACAGGCATAGGTGATATAACCGAGTTTATTGTTAAATTTTCGCCCCACGCTATATTACATCCACTTATAAATATTTTTAATAGTTCTTTATCGGAAGGGGTGTTCCCTAAAATATTTAAGAGAGCTAAAGTGAAACCTTTACACAAGAAAGGAAACAAAATTAATATTGGAAATTATCTACCAATATCTCTACTATCCACTTTCTCAAAAATCCTAGAAAAATTGTTCTATAAGCGTCTTCTAGATTTTTTATCAAAAAATAACATTCTCTCTGACGATAAACACGGTTTTAGGAAATCCTATTTTACTACAAGCGCCATATTATCATTCTTAAACGATGTTACCACATCTCTTGACCGTGGAGAAAATACTCATGGAGTTTTTCTTGACTTATCCAAAGCATTCGATGTCATCGATCACGGAATTGTTCGTTTCCGAATTGCATTCTTTAGGCATTCGTGGACTTCCACATCAATAGCTAACTTCTTATTTTAAAGATAGATATCAACAGGTTGAAATATCCTATACTAAAAATAAAATACTTGAGCATTGTCTTTCAGAAACAATGCCTCTTACTTGTGGAGTACCCCAAGGTTCAATTCTCGATCTTATATTCTTTTTATTGTGTGTGAACGAAATGTTATCATCCACATCAGATTGCAAAATGGTTCTTTTTGCTGATGACACTAATTTACTATGTAAACACGCCAACGCTCAAAACGTGTTGTCTATCCTTTCGACTTGGTTCCATGTAAATCGTCTCATAGTAAACACTGACAAAACACATGTCATTTCACAATAGTATCACAAAATCTTTATCCCAGGTTTCTCTTTCTTTAAATGGAACACAATTAAAAACTGTTACGAATACAAAATTCTTAGGTCTCCATATTCAAGGCAACCTCAAATGGAATTGTCACGTTGACAATCTTAATTCCCAATTTAGCAAATTGTGTTACGCATTCCGAATCTTAGTTAACGCAGTTAGTCTACGTATTTCCCGTTTCGTATATTTTGCAAACGTTTACTACCATTTACGTTACGGCATTACCTTCTGGGGCAATTCCGGTCAGAATATTCAAACTTTCAGAATTCAGAAGAGGATAGTTCGAATAATTTGTAAATCCCACCCCCGAAACTCTTGTAAACCTTTATTCAAGGAATCTCTAACACTTCCCTGCATTTATATTTATGAAACGGTTGTGTTTGTTAAAACCGAATTACTGAAGTGCCACCCTTGCTTCATACGAAACAATCTCGTTCACGAACACAATACTCGCAATAGGAATAATATTCATCGCCCTAGAGTGTCAACCACTCTGCCAAAAACGACCACATCATTCGGGAATCGTTCTATATAATTCCCTTCCCAAGAATATAAAAGATATTATGAAACTGAATATCTTCAAATCCGCGGTTAAAAACTATCTCCTGCACAATGTTATGTGCTTCTACAATGTAAAAGAATTTATTGATTTTAATAAAAGTTAATAAGCTTGTACTTTATCACGCCATTGCTGTAGTACTTTTTAAATAACTTATATCAATTTTTAAAAAAAACTATTTTCTTGCATGATTGTGTTGCCGTATGACTCATATTAATTTAGTTTTATGTGTACTCAAATTTGGCACGGTTGTGTACATTAATTCTGTAGCCCCATCATGGCCCGGGTTTTGCTCCGGTTTTTCTTCGCGTAGAGGCGAATTTCTTATACAGGTTCTCTAGGTTTTGTCTAGGGGCGTGTTTATTGTAACAATAAATCGTGAATTTTGTGTTATTTCAATTTTTATGATTTGGAAACTCTGTACTCAGAATAATCTATAGCTCGATAATAATTTGTATATGTAAAATAAATTTTTTGCGTTAATTTACAGACATATTGACTTTCTATTAGAACTATAACTCGTAGCTAACTTTTCATCTTATCTAGGAATTTTTGCTGAAATTTTTAAATCCGCCTCAGTCTTAGGGCCCTTGATGGGAATTGATGGGATGGTCCCTTGCTTGCTTCCGGAGAGTAAATTAGTTTATTGTCCTCCGCGTGGTCATACGCAATTTGTACTGGGTTTTTTTTTTTTGACAATAAATTTTTAAAATTTATAGACTGATAAAAGTTCACGTTGACCATGTTTCACATTTATTATGTATTAAAGTACATGCTCCATCCTTAGACTCGTGGAACCCAAATTCATTTGTTAAAACTTGGTTACGTAGTCACAGATGGTCACATATCTGCAGTAGATCCACAAACGAAAAAAGTGTGCACGAAAAATTATGAACATGGTCTCTTGTTGGAAGTTTTGTAAATGAATAAAAGAGGTATTTATAAATAAATAGAAAAGTTATAGTGTGTAATTGTTTTAAAATTATTATAAAAAATTAAAAAAGTATTGTTTATGTTTATCCATTTTTCATTTAATGATTCCTATATACCAATTTTTTAATACTTTAAGAATCGGTGTACCGGTACTTTTTTTACTTAGCTACACACCACTGTGATACCAACACCAACTGTTTATAGTCTGTGACCAACACCAACTAAGCATCCTAGAACCTAAGAAGAAATTACTCCATAAAGGACTACGAAATCAATATATAATAATATATTTCAAGAGAATGATAAACATTGTGCTTTTCGCAAAAAAATTTATAGAATTTTTTTTCAAAAATTAGTGCAAGAAAATCTACAGTGCGGGGACAACATAGAAATACGCAGAGATGCCATTTTCACGTTAAAATACTTTTTAAAACTTTCTTTGTGCTTTCAGCTGACCCCGCTTGGTAGTCTGAAGGTAAATTTTACATTTTATTTAGTCTTTTTTTATGTAAATTATATCAAAGGCATCCGTAGAAAGACGTCAAAGAGTAAGTAGTATGAATGTATTTCTCTTGCTTACTCTTTGATACGTTACAAACTGTTTGAATTTAAATCTATTTGGACATGAAAACTAGATTAATATTATAAGTTTTAGCGTTTCAAAACTCCTTGAAAGGGGTTTGAACTATCGTAACAGTCATTTTGTGAGGAATTTGAAGAAATGATGTGCATGTGAACGTTGAAATCATGTCTAGGGAATTGTGATGTACTGGCTAGGCGGTTAACCAGCTTTCTTGTTGATCAAGTTAATTCTTGCTCGGGCTTTCGGAGCAATCAGTTTGAGATGGATAAGGAGGCCTGAGTGTTGTTTGAGTGCTGTAGGTTAATAAGTCGTAGTCACATTACTGCGACTAAAATTAGTACACTGTATTCCGAGTTACGTCCAATAAGTGTACATAAGAAATACCGGTTGTTTATTATTTTTTACGTACTGTGACACTGTAACGATGGACCGCCGAGAAGTATTTCGTATTTTGAACGGCTTTCTTGAAAAATGTGAAAATTTAGTGCAAGATCTGGATTCTGCATTTAAGGTATTTTTTATGTGGTAATTTATTTTGCTATCGTTGTATCTTGTGAATCATGCGGGTTTTTTTCATTTATTTATGGAGTGATTGTTTATTTTATGCGGGTACTTTGACATTTTATGGAAATATTGTGTATTCTTTAATGTTCTTAACTCTACAATACAGTGCATGAATATTTGTTAGTTTGACATATTTGAAGAAGCGGTTGTTTAATGTACAAGAGTCCTGTACATATGATGTGACAGAACAGTGTAGTTGTTTTAGGTTTTTAATGTTCTGACTTGTTTTAGTATTGTATGGTATTTATTTTCTTGTGAACTGTTACAGTCCCAAAGGCACAAAGTGAGATTACTTACTATTCCACTATTGTTTGTGTACAAATAAAGGGATGTTACTTTGGGAATAATGCAAGATACCAAAAGTTATATGCATACAGAAATATTTCCATTGCGTTAAAGTTGTAGGCCCTCTGTGGACAGAATGATTTGTTTTTTCTTTAGCTCAAATTTACACTTTTGTATTTACTATTTCCAAAGTATGCAATTGGATGTGTTTTATGCTATGTATAATTTCTTATTTTGTAGGAAACTGAAGACTGGACAGAATCTCTCAGAAATGATGTGAAAAAGTTGATGAATAAGGAAACTGAAGTAGGTCTTATTATACCTACAACTCCTGCAGCATGTTCAAAACTTGGGAGACGCCGACTATCTGTTATAAATGAGTGTGGTTAGTAGAGATTCCTTTTATATATATTATGAATTAGTGATACCAGTGCTTTTTTTTTTTCTGAGAAAAGGTATATACACTTTACACTTCTCAAATGTAGAATATTGGAGTCAGAGGCTCAAGTTTCTTTGTTATAGAATTTGAACCACCAGGTTACTAGTTGCAGTAAATAAGATGAAACTTAAAACTCACAATAGCTTCAAATATCACCTTTCTATTGAACAACTTAGAAATTGGACTCATGATGCCAATGCTGCTATCTCCTCTTGAATGTTCTTTGCTCTTTGCGACCCACAAATTGTCTTTCTTCTGATTGTCTGGAGTTGACATATTGTAGAGACCAAAAATATAACATTGTTGTAGGAAAAAATATACAGTGAAAAACAAAATAGCACTGTGTTGTACTGTCTTTATGAATTTGTTACACTGAGAAGCCTTGTTAGAGGGGTATATTTCCTATCTTCAAGTATAAGACTTTGAATTGATATTAAGAACCTTCTAAAAAAAAACATTGGAAAAGTGATCAGTTAATGATATGTACAATGTAAAACTTAAAAAATTAACATTTATTATTTTTGTCTAAGTAAATACAATTACTCGAATATACAATCTTTATGATAATCATTTCTGAGTACTTTATGGATAACATCAAATAAGAATATGAACTAAAAAGTTAGTTACAGTAAGGTATTAGATATTATGTTTTATTTGATTCATGTATGTGTCATATTTTAATATGAGGCTGTACTAAAACCACCAAACATATTGTCAGTTATTAGTTTTTATGAGATTTATTGTGTCCTGTGTCATATTATTTGTAAAAATTGGCACTGAAAGAAATTTTTGCCGAATTCCATTTCACTTTAGTGTTGTAAGTTTAAATTAATTGATCATGTGTGTTATATAATCATAATTATGTCACTTTTCAATATTGATTTTTTTAAATTATTATTATTACCTAGGCATTGAAATTTTATGCAATTAAAAGAAAATGAAATGCTTACAACCATGTGTTGGTAAATCTTGTGTTAATTTTATTCTCCACATTGAGACAATTAAAGATGTTTGTTATGAGTTGTGATGTAATTTGATAATGTGACATTATGGGGTAATGTGACATACCTCCTAATAAGCACCCTTTTGTGAAATTACAATTCAGTTGCTAATTGGTTATGATGTAGTATAAAGATGTTGAATTACTCTATGGAAAATACCAGAAGTGCCTAAATGATTATGCTCTCATTAGATGCATCGTTGATGTACATTCATTATCATGTTTGCGTGTTTTACTTTTGTGTGTAGTTATTTTGCCTATTAATATTTATACTAACTATAGGTGTGTGAATAAATGTGTAAGAAACTCTACATGTTTGAAACTGCCATGGAAATTTAGTGCATGGAGGTCGGCGTCTGCTTTTCAGAAGTAACAAATACCATAAGTTCAATAGGAGTGGAATGGGTAATGGAAGTGTCCACTGTTAAGTGTTCATGAAGAAAACTTTCACTGTACTCAAAACAATTAGTGTAAATGAAATTTTATTTATGTTATGTATACTTGTGTTTTGTCTGTGATCACTTCCAAATCTCGTTAGTCTTTATTCTCTTTGTGACATTCAACAATATTTTAGTTATTTACATTTTAGTGTTTCTTTTATAATATTCCCTGCTACCTGTCAAATATGTTTCGCAAATATGCATCCTGTTACAAAAAAAAGGTTATTTCACAATGATAGTCTTAAATAGTTCAGTTATAAACAAATTATTCTTTTCCTTTTGAGTCTTGGTTTTGCCAACCATTTCTTATGTTTTTCCATCCTGTGCTAAAATTTTTGTATTTCTTTAACAGTCTTCCCCTTTTCTTTATCACTTTCTCTGAAGTTGGGTCCTTTCACTTTCTCTCCTTTCCAGTCCTGGAATGACATATTATTTAGATTTTCTGTCATCTCTCTTTTTAGCCAGTAGTTGAAAACAAAACTGTTAGGAAGTTAAATTAATCACTATATTTCCATAATTTGTTTTCTTCCAGATGGTGTTGAAAATGGGGAAAACTCCCAACCAAAGGTATGTTGTATTTTCCTTAAGAACTTTTGGAATTTTTAATCTGATATCACTTACATTATAAGTGGGTTTGACTGAATCACTTGAGAACATTGTCGAGGAGCTTAATAAGTTACTTCATAAATTTATTTAGAACTTGCACTCCACTAATTGTATACAAGTTATTGAACTCTACTGTTATTCAGGATGTGATCCAGTGGTATATGAAGTAATTGATTGATAGTGGAATTTCAAAATTTTAAATTTGGTTACAATTTCCAAATTTTATCCCTTCTTGAGTATTTAATTGATAATCTGTAGGTGGACAAATTTAAACCTATACTCCTTCTTTCAATTCATTCTTCTGCTGTCTAAATGTGCTGCAACTATTGATGCCATCTCTATACATAAAAATTGCACATTGAGCACAGGATATGTCCACAAACAAGTTACCAACATTTTATATCCAGGAAGGGATAATCCACACCAATTTCTATTGTAAGTCAGGGAAAGATTAAACGTGAATTTAATTATTATTATGAATAACAAAACATTAAAATAAGTGATCTGGGTTTTCCTGAAGATCAACCTGAATTTTGAGAAAGATTATACCAATTAATAAAATATACCAATCACGAACTGTTGTTCTCAGATTTTTCTGTGGGTAATTTAAATAGAACTGGTGAGTGGTACTGTACCTGCATTTGTTGAGTTAAGTTGCTTATTGCTTTCCCCACAGTCCTGGGTACTTTTTAACCCTCTTCTATGACAATAAATTGTTTGATATTTATTCAACAATTTGTCTCTTCCTGTGTGAGCAGCTAAAATAAGTAATTCTGGAATAAGTGAACAAATTTAAAGGGTTAAATGATAAAAAAAAACATTTTTTTGTTGTTTGGAAAAATTTACTTATGTTTTGATGAATTATCACATTACAATATATCAGTATATGTTAAAATACATTTCCCCACTCTTTTTACTTTCGATTATACGTAGTTAGAGAAAGTGTTGTAATTGTGAAAATATTCTATTCAACAATTTTGACTGTGTAGTAGAAGATAGAATAATGATGAAATTGATAAAAGAATAGAAAATCCTTTCCAGAATGAATGTCATTATTGTGTGACAACAATGACATTGCATTTCTTAAATTACTTAATGAATGCATTTAAGTTATAATCTTGGAAACAGTTCCTAAACATTGCCAATTCATAGATGTTAAGACAGAAGAATCTTTTCAGTATCTTCTTGACTGACAAAGGCAAAACTGCTTTCAACTGGTTTTGTTCAGCTTTGTACATTTTTATGTAGGTGTTATTCTCCTGAAGTGATCAGGATTGTGGTTCTTACACAATCGAGTTAATTCTTTCAGAGTAAGTTATCCAATAACTCACTGAAAGATAATATATATAATGAAGCTTTTACAATCGATATGAAGGGAACACACAGAAGTTACAAAAAAAGGCTTAAATGGCTCTAAACATACTCGATGGAGAAAAGTGCATGGTAGAGTGTACTGTATGCAATTCAGAACAGATTTAATACTGAGAATTAATTTTGGTTAAGATAAGTTAAGATACCTACCAGAATCTGCATCAGTCAAATTGTGAAAAGCTTTATCAGAATGGTTACTCTGCTGTCCCCTGATGAATAATATAATATGTCACTGTCATTATTCATAGGCATTATGTTGTCAGGGATTGAAAATTAGATGAAATAATTTCCATGTTCTTCTCCAAAAACTAAAACACTTCCTTTCTTTTCTTTTTCAATTCCAGAACGAGAAACCAACCAATCAATTGGTTGCATCATCTTTGACCCAGGATGTTCTGTTGCTCTCTTCATATAACAAAGAGGATGAGGATGAATCAAGGGAAAGGAGAAAACGTGAGAAAAGTCTTCCTGTGTCTGAGAGTATACGAAAAGCTAAAATTTCTGATCCATCATATCATTTAAAGAGAAGTCATGATGAATCTCGAGTATCAGTGTGTCTTCAGGATGAACAAGTATCAAAAATGCGGAGGACTAAAAGGAAACATTCAAGGAGAGAAAGATGTTCTAAACATGAAGAAGCTGAACTAGTGGAGGAGACAGCACCTAATGTTCCTGAGTTAATACAACCCAAGAAAGATGGAAAGTTGACTAGAAGTAAATATTCCCATCATCAGAAAAATAGAAGTACAAGATCTTTGCGTCAAACAAGAAGCACACATGTTGTGGATAATGAGATTTCTTTAAGTGAAAATAATAATTCTGGTGAAGCAATGTTTGAAAGTGATGATGAGAAAGTGCCAAAAAAGAGGAGTAAAGGAACTTTTAATGTGGACAAATTGACAGTTCAAGAAACTTCAAATGAGCAATCATCAGATTCTCATCAGGATGGCCCACATGAAGAATCTTCAAATGAACAATTATCAGATTCTCATCAGGATGACCCACATGAAGAAACTTCAACAAAAAGAAAGAGTTCATGTTTAAAAAATAAGAGTAGAAGGGTTACAAGCAAATCAAACCGTATAAGAAATTCTCAAGACAGAAAAAAATCAGAAATGGTGCCTCCATTAGGCAGTAATGGATCTTTATTGTCCAGTTCATCTGGAAGTGAGAATGACCAATCAAATACAGAAAAAAGTAATCATGAAACACAGGAAAAAAACAAAAAAATTGAAGAAATGTATATCATTGATTTCAAGGATCAACTCCATTCAGATATTCAAAGTAATAATATGTTGCCTTCCTTAATAGATGATGACTCTGAGGAAAGGAAAACATTCATTATAAGAGCTAGTCCAAATAATCATGAGAGTTGTAAAAAAATTGAGAATGAACCTTGTTATGAAAGGAACACTATGGCTTCAGATGAACCTACAAAGATTTATTGTTCAGATATAAGTGAACCTTGTGTATCTGACACTCCAATAGTTAATGATACAAATTATGTGAAAGAACACAAACTTTCATCGACACAAAGAGACAGTTCTAAGAAAAAAGGAACACAGGGTACTAATTCTAAACTAATTGACTCACCAAGAAGCGCAACGAAGGGAGTAGTTGAAATAGATCAAGACTGTGCTGTAACCCTTGGAGATGTTGAAGTGAAAGGACTTGAAGCGAAAAGTCCTAAGGAACTGGGAATGAAGAAAGGGAAAAGGAGTGGTGTTGAAGAAAGTAATCTGACTGAAAGTTCTGAAAACAGTGATATAAAATTTAATTCGAAGATACAAAATAATTGTGTGGTTGTATTGCATGATTTTAAGAAAATTTCTCAGCACACCAATGAAAAAGATAGAAAAGTACTAGAAGATAAGCTGTGTTCTGAGAAGGAAGACAGTGAAGATATTGGTACAGATTCTTGTGGCGTATCAGCTGCTAATTTGGATTTGACATCTAGTGAAGAACTTGATGAAGGCCATTCCATTTTATTAGAAGTTGAAGTTGAAAATCCTAGTAAAAAAATGCGCTTCTCTACTCAATCAGGTTTTGTTAGGTGTGTAATTTTCTTTTTAGTGTGAATGTCTCGTGTTTTATTATATTTATTGTATGCTATTTTGTTATGTTGCAGCCCTACTGATACTCTCAAAGGGCGAAAAACTAATCAAAATATGGGTATTGTGAGAGTTAATGAGATAATAAAAACAGGCAAGAGAGTAACTCGCTCTAAAGCACGTGCAATTGCAGAATTGGGAGGCAAAGGAGTTCCGGTGTTTAATATGAAAGCAACTACTTACAAGAAGGTTATTAGTTAACTTGATATCCAGATTAATTTCTTGCCAATTTGATGAATAATGTAAGATCATTGGTATCATATTACATTTTGCTTTTCATTTTAAATATGGACTTTCTCTTTCCAGGATAACACCTATTTTCAGAAATGTGCAAGAACTTCTATCAAGAAAGCAATAAAAACTCTTGCTTCCAGTCAGAAACATTTAGATAGTAAAGAGGTAATTAGATAAAGTTATTATACTTTTTTTGTTGTTGTTAAATGTTAGTTTTTATGGTTTTGTGGATGAATGAATTGGTTTGTTTGTTAGTTAGTATTTGTATGTCTGAGTTGATCAAGGTATTGAGACCTCATGGTGTATAAGATACTCCTTGTACTTGGGTATCAAATTGGTTTTGTCCTCAAGATAATTTATTGGGGTTATATGGCTAAAGTTACAACTATAATTTCTTCTCCCTGACTGGATGCACTCCTACTATCTGTTATAGATTTGTAATACTTCGATTACTCTTCTGACAATACCACTGATGGAATCAATTAAAAAGTTTATTTCCAAAGTACCCAAGATAAGGCAGGTGCAAAAGTGCAGAGGGTCACCCCGTAGTATGCAACTGATATTTTTCGCTTAGTTAAACTGTTCTGTGGCAAGATGGTGAGCGACCGGGAAAAATCGGAATTTTCTGCTTCTAGTATAGTAGGAGAAAAGTTGGGGAATTTGCTCACTGCTTGAGGAAAAATTTTAAAAGCGATGACAAAAGATCGTAAAATTAAAATATTATGCCACAAGTTCCATAAGAAGTAGTAGTTTTTTTTTTTTTTTTTCTTCTTTTTTTTTTTTTTTTTCTCTCCTCCTGTAATTTGATTTCAGGCTACTTGCTCAATCCAATAACCTTCCTGTGAGTTCACTCATTGAGAGACAGAAGTGCTGTATAGCTAGTGGCAAAAGTAACTGGTTGTTTTTTCATGGTCTTGATGTCTCAAGAATTGCACCTGGTTCAGGTGAAATCTTTCGTTGTAACAAGTGTCATTAATTGTAGTTTTACGATATGTCGAATTGCAACGAGTGTGAGTTTGTTTTCTCCGTGAACCGTTATAAAATGAAGTTTGACTCTATAATTTATTTTGATTATTGCATAAGATTTCAGAGTTTGGCCTAACTTTGATTGTATTTCCATGCTAACCCAAATCTGATTTGCTTGAACTTCTGAAAAAGCATTTCATAACTTTTTCAGCTTTTTATAAGAACAATTTACAAAACTATTAACAATTGTTTCAGTGTTTACTGAAGTGTTAGTGCCTCAGCGTGACAATTCCAAGTGGAACAGTAGAGCCGTAGTATGGACACGATAATGAGTGTTCCAAACAGAACTGTTAGCACTGTTGGAAAGAAATTACAACGAGGCAGTTTTAGTTGCTATGACCCACCTCTAGACATGATACAATGTGCTGTTGTCAAAGCAACTTCTTACAAGGGCTATGGGAATGTGGTACAGTGGACGGCGACCCTCCACTCCTACTCCTTATTTTCTTCTTTTAGCAGATATTATGTTTTACTGACTACAAATTCATGATGACTCCACCCACTCCGCCTACAACCATGATTCCTTAAACTGCTTCTGAGTTGTTTGTTTTAATGATGGCTGTGCTATAGGCTACTTTCTTAAGTCTTAGATCGGTCTAATGCCAAGATTTGTTCAATTTGTACTTTTTATAAGGTTGCTTTTTTTTAATGGCAACACTTTTTAAAGAATGATTTACGAATTAATGATAATTTCCTTTTGTGCATTTCTATATATTTATAATATTTTACCTGCTAGAATGTTTGTTTCTCAATTGTTAAAGTAATGTTTATGTGCATGTTAATGTTTAATAATAGTGAGGGAAAAGTTAGGGAATTTTGAGATAGAATATCACTAGTCACCTTGTGCAATTTTTTCTTTCTTTTTTTACTTGCCATCAATTGTTAAAAATTTGTTTTATTGAACTATATCTTTTGTCTGACTTGTAATAAAATCTTTTTCTGTACTGTTTCAGAATTCTTTGGTGTCTTTGTCGAAGAAGCTTGTTAACCATACACCGTTGACATCAAAAGTTTTATCGGATGTCAACATATCATCGTCTTCCTTGGTAAATATTTGTATTTTATGTAGAATAAGGAATATTATTTTTATTTTTCCCTTTATTTGTTTGGTTATTTTAGCTTAATACATCCAAGAAAACTCCTTTAACAGGACCATTATTTAATTTTGGATCGTCAAATAAGGTATGTCTTGCTTCTTTCTTTAGATGCTCAAAGAGGAAATCATTAGTATTATTTTAATTATAATTTATTGTTTCACAGCTTACAGCTAAACCTGGAGTTATTCTTTGTAACACTGAGACATTCATAAAGAAAAAGACTAAACCTGCTGTGTCAGAAAATAAACAAGAAGAACTCAAGAAACGACAAGAGAAAGAGAATGATGCTCAACGGCGAAGAGAAGAATTATTAAAAAAGAAGATTGAGGATCAAAAGTGAGGAAGTCCTGTTAATTATTTATGATTAACAAGTTGTGAATATTGTGTATAATCACCCTCATTATTTTCCTTTCATGAACTGCTTGAGCTTGTGGTCTTGAATGGTTTTATTGGTAAAGTTTTGTTTTATTCTATTACTGGATCTCTATATTGCGTAGGAATGTTTAGAGTGTGGAGGAGCATAGGTTTTGTAACAAATTTTATGAAGTATAAAATATATCCAAAATGTTGACAAATTAATTAAATTTTAAAACTTATCACCTCATTTCCATTATTATATTTTTCTGTGACGAGCACTTTTGACCAATTCTTCAGGCCCTCACTATGTGGTGATATTAGTGCAGGATTTTAAAAAATGGGGCGGGGCCCCTTCTTTCAAAAAATAAGCTTTTGCTATCTGGCTATGTATGATATAAACAATGACAAACAGTTTCATAAATTTCCAATTAATATTTATTTACATTCTTTTTAATAAATCTTTTTATAATAGTTGGTACAAAAACATAAAATGTCAATACATACACAGAATAATATGTATTTCAAAAATTTCTTTTTCTGCATTTTCTGTTGCTGAACTCATTAATGATGTCCTAAACAGTTCAATTTATGCAGAATATCGGATTTAATTGAAAGCAAACCTAACATATCTAAACATCACCTTTTTAATCTTTATTAAATACTTTGAAACTTTATTATATAATGAAACTATAATTATAATTTATTTGAAAAAAATATAATTAAAATAATTAATTTTAACCAAAAAAGTCATATAATAATACTATTATAAATGCAAATAATTATATTTTTCACATTGAATAAATGCTTTGCTACTTGCATAAAAGTAAATGCATTTGTTATGTATAACAAAAGAATGTCTAATGACCATGTCATATTAGGGACATATTTTTTATTTTTCTTCACTTTCGTGGGGTTTTTTAATTTAGGGGGACCCCTGAAATCGGGGGCCCTAGGCCAATGCCTAGTCCAGCCTATTGGGTAATCCAGCACTGGGTGATATGGTATGTACATGCTTCACCTTACTACGGGATTGTTCAGGTTTGAAGATGACTGATACTCAGTTAAAAGAGTTCTTGCCACAGAAAAATATAATAGTGGAAATGAGATGTCAATTAAAAGTTTAAAAATTTAATTAATTTGCCAACATTTTAGATATACTTTATCCTTCATAAAGGTTTGTTACAAAATATCAATTAAAGTTGTGCTAATTCCTCTGTTAACACTTTACCAGAAGTTGAGACCTTAATTGAGAAAGAACCTTCAGCCATATCCACAACTTAAAAAGCTTGTAATTTCTTATAATAGCTATATTTACTACTCACAAATTCTCTTAGTCCCTTTGGTGCCAGCTATCACTCAGTGCTCATTGGTAGAGTAGGGAGAAAGGGAAAGAGAGAGAACACAGCGATGAGACAAACTACAGCTAATTCAAACCATGAGAAACTGGATGTAGTATTTTCCAGTAAAACGAGAAATTCTGTATTATGTTTCCTCCCTTAACCATTCTCTCTTGATAAAGGTATAACCTAAAGTAGGTAATATGTTTTTTATTTGACTGGTAGTTTTTTTTCTCTCTCTCTGTTTTTCTCTTTCTTTCATTTCTGTACCCTGACCAAATTCTCAATGTAGAAATAATGATTTTTATCTTTATGAATCCACGGTAAATATTAATTAGGCATAATAATTTTTAAGGTTGCATTTATAATTTCCTATTTTAATTGCCTAAACATTTTATTTTATTTTTTCTTAGGAAGAAAAAGGAAGAGCAGAGACTAAAAGTCCTTCAAAAGAGAGAAGCTCTTGAAAAAGAAAAACAGCAGTTGCAAGAGCGAGTGGAGAAGGACAGGGAGGTCAAACAGAAAGATAATCAACTTAAAAAGAAACTAGATCTGGAGAAGAAGGCTGGTGTCAAAAGAAAAATCGAGGATGCTGCAACAGCCAAAGTGAAGAGAAAGCAGGTGATTAACACTGTTAATGTATTCATTATGCCTGCTTTTTCAACTGATCTATGTAGAGTTGGTCGTATAGAAAAACCAGCGAGATTTGTTGTGGGTTACAACACACTACTTGAGGAATTTATAGTCACACAATAGAATATTGAAAAAGGTTTTTCAGAAACTTCTTTTTTTTTTCTAATTTTCAATTCATCTAGTGGATCAATATTGAAATTAAATTATTTTTAATGGTACTTTGAAATTTGTAAGTCTTTTCTCAAGTAAATATCTGAATGAACATTCGTTCCCACTACAACAGCTCAAAGTACTTTTTTTATTCTTCAACCATCTCAGCTTAACATCAAGGTTTCTTTTTGTACACCCAGTGTACACTTAATCACAATCTTTACATTTTATTAACCTTTATGTAGATACCTGAGTGTTTGTTGGAACGATACTAGACCCGAATATAGTGTGATATTTCTTGCCTCTGTAGATACCTTCAAAAGTTGTATTCACACTATATTCGAGTACTTCAAGATTAGTTATAATAAATGGGTATTGTGCACCTCATCAAGTATTTAAGCACATCTATTTGTATACACTAATCAAGAATTCATAGTGTTCCCAGAGTATACTGATGCTGTATTGTTGTTTGACTAGAGTCTTCTTTCACATGTTGTGTTGCTGAGGTAATATTTGTGGTAGCTAGTGTTTCTGGTCTCAGTAGCTTACACAGAAGGCTCTTATAATTATTATTTCTAAACATTTGCACATAATTTATTTGATAATGGGTAAAGATAATGTTGATCATATTGAAACAAAATTAGAACTACTCACATTATTCATGAGTTAGGATGAAAGTTGTAATGATAAAATAAAATGGGTATTTCCTCTTTTTGAGTTTTTCTTCAAAATACTTGGAATCGCTCTATGTTCAGTCATATTATATTCGGGCCAATACAGGTAGTTGAGGAATTGACACTCAAAACGGGGTATGTACGGTCCTGGAATGGGCCCATGAAAATATTCTAGGTCTCGCGCTCTTAGCAGTTTGGATTTGTTAGGTTTGCAACGTCACTCCCCTGCGACGGAGAAAAAGCTCTTCACCTTCGTTCAACCAATCGTAGGCAAACTTGAAACTGATTCCATATTTGGCAGACCAATAGAAGACTAGTACTGGTGAATATACCCCTATTAAATCGTAACGAGAGAAAATGTTTTATTGCACCGCTATTAAAGAAATATTTTGTAAATATTTATTATAACTTCCATAACAAAAAATATTCTTTCTGTTCTTAACTTCAATAAACTTCATCATCCTCTATATTTAAATGACATCTCAAGATTCAGTGTTTCTCAACGCCTTCCTAGAGATTATAAAAGTAGTGGTACTACTAGTACAAATAGTGGTACTGGTAAATATTAAATATAAAAAATACCTATTAAATCGTAACGAGAGAAAATGTTTTATTACTCCACTATTAAAGAAATATTTTGTAAATTTTTATTATACACATCTTGAACTTCCATAACAAATATTCTTTATGTTCTTAACTTTATTATTCTCTATATTTAAATGACATCTCAAGTTTTGTTGTCTCACAATGCTGTTCTGGGGAATACAAAACAAATTAAACTTCTCTGCAAAAAGATTTGCTTCTTACCATAAAAAAACATTGTTTTTATCATAGAATTTGGATATCATCACAAGATATTGTATGGATTTCCAAAAATTCAAATCAGGAATTACATATAAATATTCCTATAATTTCTGAATTTTATACAATGGCGTAAAGAACTCAAAGCTCATTGGCATGAATTGATGTGTATTGTCTATCATAATTTCACATAATTTGCTATTCTTTTGTACTATACTTGTATGTCAATCGGAATTCAAGAATTATAGAAAACAATTGTATAAAATATGAATGAATAACACTAAAGGTTAGTTCTAATGATATCTTCAATAATTTTAAACCAATAAATAAATTATGTCTGTAAAAATGTATTGATGCAAGATGCAACGATTGGCTGTAATCGTGCAACATATAAAACTATATTCTCAGAGAGTAACATTACAAAAATGTTTATTTTTAGTTCTCAAAAAATATAACAAAAGGAACATAATCACTTTTATCTAGACTTCAAAATACAATTGAGTTGTATTAATGCACATTATCTAAGATTATCAGACAATTAAACATCGCAATTAATTTACATTTTATTAATTATCTTACATTGTCCCAGATATCAGTTCATTATTTTCTCCACTTTCTTTTGTTACTATCGACATGCCGCAGAATTCATTGATTTCCATAGCAGGGGGCTAATATGGTAATTCAGAAGCATTCTTTATATAACTTTTTACGAATCAACATGATTGTTCATATTTGTGAAGATAAATATATTGATTAGATATTAAACATGATTTTAAGAGTAATGATAAAAAATCTGTGAAGCAATTAACAAGATAACACTACAAAACTAAATACAAAGTTATTGTAACTAGGAGGTTCCAGCATTCCAGATTCAGGGTCATTTTGTAAGAAGTTGTTATTGTAACGAACGAAAAAGAATGAAAAAGAGGTTTTTTAAAATATTTTGTTCGTTATGAGGAACATGCTGAAACTATAGGTTGCGAATAAGGAATTCTAAAAATTGTGCTCCAAAAGTATTAGAAGAGAAATTTGAGAGGCTATATTAATATATTTTTATTGAAAATTATTTGGTTATAAATTACACATGGCATATCATTTTTCTACTCAATATCCTTACTAAAATGAAGTTTGCTATTACAGATTTCTTAACTTTTGGTGAGTTCAGTAAACAGTGATCTGGTGTCTTATATCACACTGACTTTTCGGTCAGAATTCGAAACTCATGAATTGCTTTTTGTGTCATTGTTTTCTTTAAATATTTGTAGAATTAATTGCTTTTTAATTCAATATTGAATAATTTCTGCATGGGTTTATTAAAATTTAAAAAACTTTAAGAATTCCTTGTGAAATATATTATTGAATACTTTCATTCACTAATGAACAAACTGAAAATACCGTAACTTAAGAGATCATGTATAGAAATTATTTAATAGAGGCTTTGAACTAATGTATTCAAGCATAATTAGACATTGTTTACCTAGGAAATGTATCAGCACAATGCAGATTGAACTTCAAAAGTATCGCAACTTTATCTCCTTCAGTTGCTAGCCACATTGCCAGATTTTTCATAATGTGACATGGTCGAATTGCCATTGCTCAGCATATGTTTAAGATTTTCCAACTCAATGGGAGTGCATGAATTAAGGTTTCATTCATTACAGCTCCCAAACAGATATTACGAGCTGATTTGTGGTATAAACCATTTTCAAAAATCTGTGCGCAAATGTCTCCGGGAATCGAACCAGCGGCTTAGCGACAGTAGAGTTACAGTGGTGCCTTATTTCTCTCAGCCAAATGTATTTTTACTCAGGCGTGGTATAATATTTGTTGAAAAACTCAACGTCTCTATCGATCACAGAAATAGGCTCCCTATTCAATTTGTTTTGAATCATTGATTTAGGAATTTGAAGGGACTCCCTTGTGGATCGACATTTGTAATGAAGTCGTACCGCCACACACATTATATAATCACTCTCGTCTGAGAAAATCATATTTCTCCAATTCTGACTCGGGCTTTTCTCAGCAAATGCTGACTTATTTATTTAATCCGATACATGGCCGTTGTTTCATTGCAATTCAAGAGATTTCAGTATGTTTTTGAACTCAAAAATCGGAGAATGTCGATCCACATTCAAGTACTTCCCAAGGGAGTCCCCACGTATGAGAATATTAATCTCTGTGAGATCACCTGAGAGGTCTGTGGATCTCGCAAGTTGAATGTCAATGGTTCCATTGACAAAAAGGGCCATTTTTTCTTAATCTGACTGAAATCAATGATTCAAGGAAGGAAGGAAATAAATTATGAAAAGTAAATGAATGAAGGAAATCAGAGAAAATGATGAAATTGATATCTGAGAGAATAAGAGATACTCAGTTAATGCAATATTAATTTTTATTCTATACTTTCTTCTGAGAGCGTTGTGAGACAACAATTTAAGATGTCATTTAAATATAGAGAATAATAAAATTTATTGAAGTTAAGATCATAAAGAATATTTTTTGTTTTGGAAGTCCAAGACGTGTATAACAAAAATTTACAAAATATTTCTTTAATAGCGGAGTAATAAAACATTTTCAATTGTTATGATTTAATAGCGGTATATTCACCAGTACTAGTCTTCTATTGGTCTGCCAAATATGGAATCAGTTTCAAGTTTGCCTACGATTGGTTGAACGAAGGTGAAGAGCTTTTTCTCCGTCTCAGGGGAGTGACGTTGCAAACCTAACAAATCCAAACTGCTAAGAGCATGGGACTTAGAATATTTTTGTGGGCCCTTTTATAATTCCAGGAGTATACCAAAATTTTTAAACTTTCATTTCTGTCATGGTTAAATTGACCTTCTCTTTGTAGACAAATATTTGTTTCAGCAGTATGTTGCTGCCATCATCAGGTGAATGTTAGTGTATGGACATATTAACAAATTTGTTTGCTTTATCTTAGTTACAAGTATAAAAACAATTAACTATTATTTTTTCTATGTCATTGTTTTATTTGTATATGTAGTTAATTTGGTTATGTAGTTGTTTTGTTAATAGTCCTACCAAACCTTTTGCCTTGTCACTGATAAACTACATATTTTGCTTCGAAGCCATGCTTCACATAACATTGTTTTGTTTTATTTAACAAAAACTACCCAAAACCACTTAAAAATCCCACTTGCACTCAACCAATCATTAACGTACTGAAGCAACATAGTGGATGTGTGAGCACAGTCAATTCCAACCTGTTTGTATGAGACAGTCAATAAAGTTTCAATGAAATATCTAATTTTTTGTACATAGATGCATATATCACTGGCGGACGTAACCAGATGCTGGCGCAATAATGTGCACTTTGTGGAAATTTCCTTACTTGTGTCTTACAAACAGGATGGAATTGGCTGGAGGGAAATATATTTTATCTACTATAAGTGTGTCTATTATATCTGGGTTCCTCTGTATTTAAAATCAGATAATTTGAATCTGAATGTTTAGAATCTGGATATTTAGATAATATTTAGAATTCATATTATAGTGACTAAGAAATTTTTATTCATTCAAAAGAACCAGCTTTCTTCTTTACCAATTGAATAACTATTTGATTTTTTTTTAAGAGATGTATCAAACATTTTTTAAATTGAATGATAGGAGAAAAAAAATATGAATTTTCAGGAGGAGTTACAGCACAAGGCATTAGATAGTGTACCAATGGAAATGGTGAATCATGTCGAAGAGGAAAAGAATGCTACAGTTTTAAGGTATCTGTTCATAATACTATATTTTCATTTATATATACTGTGTGTTACTTGTGATTTCCCCTATAATTTTTAAAAAATGGTTTGCTTATAACAGGGTGGCTAAAGTGTGGGAAAGTCAAGAAATTTTGCAGGTTTGAATTGTGGGAAAATATGCTTTGTCCTTTTGAAGTAGGATTCTCTTATAAGTGGATCTCATGTAACCGAGTTCTACTGTACATTATATATACATTTATAACCTCTAATAATTATATATAATCACTGACTGGGTCAAAATTCGCAAAAGAATAACTGTTTATTCATTTTTCATTGGACCTCAAATCAAAGAATAACCTTTTTATTAATCATTTTTGCTATAACAATCAATGAATAATTTTTTACTTTATAATTGGTAATTCATTGACTAAGAACATTACCTACCTGCTCTACTTCATGGACTATCTGACAACGGCCGTTGTATCTGCCAGTCAATTTTTTTTCCAAATCTTGATTTTTGAAGTACAAACTGAGAAAAGGTTGATTGGGAGACACATCCTGAAAATATATTCCGGACCCAAAGGAAAATTTAAGTGGAGATGTGTGTGAAAAAATAATTTTGTTTATTGTATTAAACTATATTTCTTTTTGTCTACGGTTGTTGAAAGAGTAATCACTGACATGAAAAGAAATATTGTGTATTATTATTAAAACATTTTTTATCTTTGTTTTTAGTGACAAACTAGAGAATAAGAAGTTGACAGTACTGTTGCCATCGAAACATAATCCACAGAAGGTAAATGTACATAGATCATAACAACAAAATTTGTGATTGCTCAGAATTTATATAGTTATATTTGTTACTTTCAGAATGCTCCTGAAGTGTGTAACCTGAATACAACATGGACAGAGCCAATTTCAGCTGACCTTAATACTACATGGGTCAAACCAGTTATCCCTTCTGTTTCCAAAACTGTAAACTCAACTTCAACTGTGAATGAAGCAGGAAACAATGCTTACTTCTTGGATGACCTAATGAGTGAAGATTCTGGTGAAGAAAATGATAGCCATTCACATAAAAAACCTGCTCGTTGGGCAAAAAGTAAGATTGATTTTACATGACATTAAGTAACTTGATAATACTGTGACATCAGGTGCCAAAACATGAGCCCTGTACCTAACTGCTATGTCTGCATTATTAGTCTGGAACACTCAAACATACAATCGAGTTGTTCTCTTGAATGCAAAGGAAATACTCCAGTCTATACACTCTCTAGCCTGCAGTGTAATCATTTGCACCTGGTCCAACTAAACTTTCACATCTCTGTTATAATAGTCTTCCGTATCTATGCACTAAAGAAACAAGGACCTCATTTTATCCTGAATCTCTTTACTTCACTGTAGATTACATATTAGCTTGTCCATAGTTGTCAGTATTATTATTATTATTATTATTTAGTGTTACAAAACCACAACAGCATCTTTTCTTAATTTTTTCATATGCTGTATTGATACAAGTTTATTCATTTAAATTTCCTTTTTTTTTTTTTTACAATTAACCCTTGCCTGAAATTTTTTTAGTTATCATTTGAATTTTTTATGAGAAAAGAAGTATTATTGTGATGCATGGCAGATGTTTTATCTACTCAGTCTTCTCTAAGCTATATATTTTGTCTGAAATAATTCTAACATTTTTTTAAAATTAATGCATTGTTTTGAAGATATTATTCAAATTTCATATAAATTACATCAATTTTTTATTACATGGTCTGTTGGTGCCATTCCACAATATTGATGCTGGGAGTTATTGTTTCCCGGAGGTTGGCATCTACGCACTAAAAAAACTTCTGCCTAATGCAGTCACAGCTAATGTAGTTTCTTAAGATCTGGTAGTGTGTGTGTGTGTTGTAAGATTTATTGCTCTGAGAAATTTGATTTCAAACAGTTGTAATATTTTGTTGCAATGATTGCATCATATTTTTATTCATGCCTTTCGAATTTTACCAATTTTAATATTTTGTTAGGATATTGGTACTTTAAAAACATATAGCAGAGGAGTCTGATCTTTCAGACTAGGAAATTGGAGGTTTTTCCTTCTTCTTCTTCTGCTTCTGCTTCTTCTGCTTCTTCTTCTGCTTCTCTCTCTCCCCCCTTTCCTTTCTTTCCATCTCCTCCATTCTTTGTCGTGAATCAGATAATGGAATATTCAAGTACACAGCATTCTCTGCTTCAAAATTTTCAGCAAAATCACTGAGTAAGTTAAAGATTACTGGTACCTTCTCTGTATTTTAAATGTTAATGAGAATCTTAAAAGTTTTATATCACAAAAATTTCCAATAGTAATAGACTGCAGGGTTGTTGTTGTTGTTGTTTTCTTCTTCTTCTTCTTCTTCTTCTTCTTCTTCTTCTTCTTCTTCTTCTTCTTCTTCGTACCTCTCCTCTTCTTTAACAGGAACTAGTAAAAGAGCGCTTTCTTCTTCTTCTTCTTCTTCTTCTTCTTCTTCTTCTTCTTCTTCTTCTTCTTCTTCTTCTTCTTCTTCTTCTTCTTCTTCTTCTTCTTCTTCTTCTTCTTCTTCTTCTTCTTCTTACCTCTCCTCTTCTTTAACAGGAACTAGTAAAAGAGCGCTCCAACAGTGAGGAATGGCTTAGGGCTTGCTAATGGAGTTCATTCATTGGTTTGGTCTCTGACTCAAACTGCCTTCCTTCCTGAATAGTTTCAACATCCTTTTATATTGCTCTGCTGTATTGCAATCTTTTATGGTATTAGCCCATTAGGGTTGGAATTAATTTTTTTGAAAAATTGGGGAACTTTTTAATATCTTGTTATATGGTAGTATTTTAATAAAATTAAATTTAAATAAATGATAATTTATTGTCAAAAACAGTACAAACTGCATATGACCACGTGGAGGACAATAAACTAATTTACTCTCCGGAATCAAGCAAGGGACCATCCCATCAATTCCGATCAAGGGCCCTAAGGCAGAGGCGGATTCAAAAAAAAATTGCATTTTTGAAACTGATATAGTACTAAAATTGTTGTTTACTTACTTAAAATTGCCTAGTATGTTATTGTACCAGTAGGTTTCTGCACTGTCACATTATTTGTGATGTTCAATAGAAAGGACAAGATGAAATTCAAATCAATAATGGACGAAAGGAAATAAAACAATCATGATGTTTAGTGACAAAAAAATAAATGATATGAATAATATTAAACATAATATAAATAACAAACATATTATATTGTACCTACAATAATTACTATAATTCAGTAATTTATTTTAGAAAAAGTTATGAGAAACTTCTGAAATTTACATTTTGGGAGTCTGTGGACATTCTGAACTACGACTTGTCTCTTGTACTGAATTCCTTCTGCTATCTGTTTATCTTTCATGCTTTTTTTTAATCCCATCATATCATTTGACACATGAAATTTACCAATTTTTTTTTTATTTCAGGGAGAAGTAAATTACTTCATGAATCGCTCTTGGAAATGCATTTAGCCAGCAAAATAAGAAAAGTTTTGGCTTGTCAAAATCACCCTATCAAAATTAATGAAATGTTTCCCAATAAAAGACTGCTTAGAACATCCAGTGCAAAATGGGACACTCCTCCAAGATACAGTACACTTCCTCAGTACTAAATGTTTTAATTCATTTGTTTGTAAATATAGTTTATTTTCACTAGCATTACTGTTTTAATATTTAGCTGTGTGTTGTACAAATTAACAATATTTATGGTTATTTTTTGTTCTTCAGTTCGATGTATAAATAATTGTAAAAAATAAATATTTTTTAAGTTTAGAAATGGTAACTTTTGCAGCTTAGTGACCAGTTTTGAGTGGTAATATATAAAACTGTCCGTATGTATGTATGTTGTCAAAAGTATGGTATTGTCAGTACAGTACAGTCATAAAAAGAAACGTGGGGTTTAAAGCGATCTGCTTGGGTTCATCAACAGCTGTGGAACAAGCTGCAACCATATAAGAAAAGATCTTGGAGCAACTTTACAGGCAGTGCTTGCTCTGCTACTCTTCTATTCAGTCAATCTTATGTTTTATACAATTAGCTTCTTGCCAACTCAGTACTGGTTGGAAAAATTGTTTCGATGGAGATTACATAGGTTTATCATATAGAGATCAATGTAATAACATGTTTGCAATTTTTTTCAATAATTATGTTTTGTCTGATATTCCAGACATTTGTTGTGGTTCCATTTTGTGAAATGGATAGTGTGTGTGCCATGGATTGTGTGAAAGGAGCGTCAGATATGGTTTGATACATAGGGTTCGTACAGTGCCTAAAAAACTTAGGAAGTGCTTATTTTTGGAACCTGTTTAAAGGACTGAAAAAGTTCTTATTTATAAGTGCTTTTTTTATCTGCTGCATACATTCCCCTCAATGTATACAAGATGGTGGAAATCAAGCACTTGATTCACTGAATTGTGATGTATGCCACTGTGTAAAGCAGACTGGATTTTTAAACAGAACTATTGGGTTCCCAGTTACCTTTTAGTTTCGAAATCGAGGAAAAAAAGTTACCTTTAGAGAATGGTTGTCTAAAAGTGTTACTTTCAATAGACAACTAATATTCCTCTATAAATTAAATAACACTATGGATAATCATATTAGGTGTTCAAGTTCACTTCTGTTTTGACATTTGAGGCTTTCTTGTAAAAAACTGGTTATACATTTAGAATTCAAAAAAAGTGCTGGTATGCCATTGTACATGATTCTTATTTGAATCATTAATGTTGAAAACCATTATGCTAAAGCTAAAATATACAGTATCCAGTTATTCCAACGTCCAAACGACCAGTTGCTCATGATGCATCTCTTACTATTCAAACTCAACTAAGAACTTTTAAAGTCATTTCAGAAAATAAAACTGACTGTGAAGAATACAGCCTGCAAGAAGATTCAGCACCTAAATAGTTAATCAATAATGAAACAGTTGAAAAAATACAGCTTCTTTTTCCTCTAAGGAAGTTGTGGCTGACTTTTTTGTGTAACAAGGGAGATCAAAACTACAAATATATAGTGAAGACCGTGTTGCAGAATTTCATGAAACTAGACTGTAATACGAGTGAAAATTTTCATTTTCTACATTCCTACATTCTACTTTCCTGAAAACTTGGAAGATGTAAGTGAAGAAAAATGTTAACATTTTCATCAATATAAAAGGACATGGAAAAGAGGAACCAGGGAAGGTGGAATGCTAACATGATGGCAGACTACTGTTTTATGTGAAAGAGAGATGGCAATATTCAGGATGTGGAAATCAAGAAAATGAAGTTTTAAACCACCAGAGCAAAAATTTTAATGCCCAACAATAAAGTCTTCTCATTAAATTTTATTTCTTTTCAAATGTATTGAATCAGTTTGGTTAAAATCATAAAATACCCTCTTTTTTAACAAAATGTTTTCATTTATTTTGCCCTCCTCACAATGATTAGCTACTTTAATTACATTTATATCATTTTATACTCTAATATAGCCTAATAAAACAATATTGTCACAAAAAGCTGAACACACTATGAAATATAAAGGAAACTAACTTTTCAGTTCTAATTAAGATAAATTTTCATAAGTTCAAAAATATTGATTTGTGTAAAATCCTTATGTGAAGTGAACTGAGAAATCTGAAATCTCAATGGAAAATACTTATGTTTTACCTTTGTTTTAAAAAATCTCTCAAAACATTTTAAAAAATACAGTGTAGTGTAATTAATGGAAGATAAATTATAAAATAGTCTTCTTTTTATATATAAAAATATTTATAATGACTAAGTTAAATAAATAGTGGTATTTAAGAAAAAACTGTTTTCTTTGATTCTAATTTGGTGTATAGACAAAAGCACACAAATTTACTGCTAATACAGGTCACAAAACTGATACATTTAACCACTAAAGAAATGGTGCTTGAAATTTATTTGAGATGCATTTTATTTATATATATAATATAAATATATATATAATGCAAAAAGAGTACGAACCCTGGTGTAGTTTTGTTAGACTCCTGATAAGTGTTGTGTTTATAAGGACATGGAGAGCATGTGGAAATATGTGTAGAAAAAAATTAGCGTAATAAAATATTTTCTGCTTTAGAAATTACTGTGGAGCTGTAATAAACTAGTAAGCATTACATTGGCCACACACTCAGTTGACATTCATTTTAAACATTGTTTGACTGCAATTGCCTATGCCAAAATATACTGTTAAATTTAGAACTTTCAGTGGACAATAATTTGTTTCAAAATGTATCCACTGTCTTATAATGAAAAGACTTACAGGATCCGTCAGTAGTGTTCGAGGGTGGAGAAAGAACTCTTAGAAAGTCAAACCAAGAAAATTAAATGGTGTGTTTGAGTGACTTACCCCCACAATATTTTATCCTATTGTTATTTTATTTATGAGCATAGTGCTTTTCTGTTTCACCAATATGTATGTCATCTTGATGGAAATTTTTTTTCAATTTTGCCAATTTCTGAAGAACAATTAAAAACTATCACTAGTATTTTAATAATAAGCTAAAGGTAACTACAGAACAGATACTTTGAACTCTACCCTTCCACATTCTTCATATTTACTCACTAAAATGTTCTAATTTAATGTCTTATTATGTATTTTAATCTCATTGAAATTTACCGTATCCTAACACTTAAGTGAGCGTAGGTGACTTAACTTGCTTTCTTTAAACTTAAGAGCTGAAAATGAAATGGAAATATTTCCATTATTTCTCACTCACTGAATTAATAAGGAACAAGCTGGTGCTTTTGAAATAAAGCTTGGGAATGCCTGTGGTGATTGTTCAAGATAAGCTATATTTTTGTCAACAATCTTAATGAAAGACTGAAGTAAGATTGTAGCAATTTGATACATCCACACTATCTTTATTTTTCTCAAACTTGTTACCATTTTAGAGTGTACATAAGGTTATGGTTTTAGACTGAAATAAACTAGGAGAGAATATTTGCATGTATTGATGTATGATAATGCAGGATAGAGATATATAAAACCTAAAATCCTGACAACTACTTTATTAAGTAAAAAATGTTTAATTTTCAAAATTATTGATGATTGTAAAGGAAACATGTTTGAGAAGCAAATTAAAGCTGGGGTTGGGGGAATGGTAACAAAAAATTCTTTTGGAGGAGCGGGGTTACAAATTTAGTGGAATGCTTCAAAAGGGTGATTTACGCAGTGTGCCAAGGCACCAGTCAATGGATGCCAGCAACTGGCTCGGTGAGAATGCTTCAAGCGACTCACTGACAGTTGCTAGCAACCCAATTATCCAGATCTGGTAATTTTGTTCTGCTGGCTTGTGTCAGAGCCCACCATCACTCTGCGATTACACCAGCTACTGACAGCGTGTAAATTGACTTGCCACCTGCCAGTAGCTGGAAGTCACCAGTCAATCAGAGTAAATTATTTACAATATTAAAATTGTTGATTCTACTTTTGATTATGATTTTATAATGGTAATACGTTGTTTAGTTGTGCTGGTGAGAATCAAAGTGGAATAATCAAGTTTTTCTTGATTTGAGATTTTTAAGGGTTTATTAGACTATTAAAAAATCCCATTACATTAAAACAAAGACTAATTGTGTACTAAAACCATTCCTTGTTTTAACATGTAAACTTTATAAAACTAATGTTAAGAAAAGAGTTATAAAGGGTCTAAATGACTTTTACCACTACAGAACTAAGAATGAAATAAAATGTATGACTTATTGTTTTGAGATAATTCATCCCTACTTAATTGAGGATTCTAGTAGTCATCCATCGTAAGGTTACAGTGGACATATGAGAATGTTTTCTTTGCAGTTATATGGCCATTTATATTCATATATCTCCCCCTAGAATTCCTAAAGTTTTTAGCAATTCTTTCTGTTTTGGCATACAGGTTTCCTGAGCATTTTTCTAGTTTAAACTTTATCTTGCGGATAGGACTGAGTGTCTGAGACTGGTGTACTAGAAAGTAATCTATTTCTTCCCACCATAAGGTTGAGTCTGTTCAAAAGGCATAAGCCTGTCATTAGTGTAATCTGGATTTCTATCTCTATCATTGTTTGATTCAACAGTCAGATTTACTGGGAAGTTGTAACTGATTATAAGTTTTCTGCATATGCCTACTCATTTTTATAATTATTTAATGACACCTGGATTTATAAGCACAACTTTTCTCAATAAACATACATGTAATTTTATGAAAATAAAATCGTATCTTTACCAATAAAACATGGCCAACCCATAAACCAGTTCTAAAACCAAGATTAAATCTGTTTCAAATCTACTTACTATGACAATTTCAAATATATGGGTCTCTATACCCCTAATAGTATGTAATAATCCAATTATAGCTCCAAAACCACTTGCTGATCACTTAGCAACACATGTTTGCATCAACGTAAATTCATCCACTGATGCCACTCTTATCCCAACATCTTGGTAGGTTTGTGTGGGATGACGATGTGCTGCTCCCAGTCACCACTGGGTGTACCACTGACTTATTTCACCCTCAAACTAAGCAGAATAATGTATAATGATGCTAATATTGATGTAACACAAATGTTTTATTTTCTTGGCTTACACCTCTGGTTTTCACCAGCTCAGTTGTATGTTATAAAAGAATAAGAGCATATTAAAATAATTATTTCACGTAGCAAAAATGACAAATATAAGTATTTTTTAATTGGTGAACATTGATGAATGACAAGTTATTCTTTTATTTTAAGAAAATTAATAATGAATACCAAGTAATTTTTATATTTGACAAACATTGAATGAGGAATAAAAAATTATTTTTTTCAACCCACATTGAATGACAAAAAGAAAGTTATTCTACTATCTTGAATGACAAATAAAAAGTTATTCTTTTAGTCGACTCACATTGAATGACCAATAAAAAGTTATTCTTCTATTTGACAAAATTACTTGTAAAAACCAATGAAAAGTTACTCTTGCTTGATGTACAATGAATGATATTCTTTTATCATGCTGCCGTTGAGAATGAATTATTTTTAGTTATGCAATACAAAACGTTTTCTTTTTCTTGGTTATTTTTGTTCTTGGTACAATGAGTATCAAATGAATCTGCACCTCTTTGTGTTGCAAAGAATACATTAATCGAATGAGAATGGTGATCATACTGACAACAGAGTGTGCATTTCTTTTCAATCACTAGTTTTTCCTCGGTTAGTCATTCATCGAACATAAAGTGTGTTTTTGAATTGAAACCTAAGAAAGTGCAGTGAGGAAACTATTAAGTAATTTGTAAATTAAGTATTTAGTTAAGAAATTAATTCAAAAAAGTTTTAATTTATCCATTGTAATAAATTAATTTTGGACCTTCATTACACATGAATAAGCTAAAAATTAAAAAGTTTATTTGCTCCTTAACTGTATATTGATGAAAATTTCTTATGTTTGTTTAAAGAATGCATTTCAAAATTAAGAAGAAAAAGATTTCCCTTACGTACATAACATATTTTTCTATTCCATCTGACATTTCGTTGTCATATACTGCTCTACCTCGTTTTATTTCACATTTTACCTCGTGTTTTTGGTATATTCTTTGGGCTCATTTAAATATAAACTTGAGGAGGAAGGGGGAATCTCCCTTTATTTTGGGTTAAATAATCAGCTGAACATTGATAATAACCCATATTATGCACTACTATGATTAATTTGTAACGATTGCAGTTATTGTTAGGTATACATATCGGTAAAGAGTAGGGTACCGTACAAGGAGAGTCCTTGGGCAGCAGTGATTCTAAACTATACCGAAGTGTGAGTACCGGTTCTTGATCCCCATTATAGGGTAATATTTTGCTCTGGGGAATATGTATTGCCAATATTTTACGCATATAAAGGAATGCATGGATATATATATATATATATATA
>NNCF01126466.1:141726-167088 GCA_002313205.1 Laupala kohalensis
GAAGTTTGTGAACGAAGTAAGAGAACGTGCGGGGATACAGTAAAGTGTGACCCGGAAAATCGAAGATGGCAAGACGGATAAGCGAAGAATATTAAGAGTTATTTGATTAAATTAATATGGGAGGAAAGAATAGAGATGAGGTGACGAATATGGTAGGGAGAAAGAATATGGAGGAATCTACTTGATATTCAACTCAATTTACTTAACGAACGCTAAGAGTGCGAGATGGAACAAACGAGGGAAAGCTCTCTTTTCTTAAGGAAAAGAGTAATAAGTTGCGAAGAGGATGGATGAGGCAGAAGTGGTCAGAAGATACATAGATAACAGATAGAGTTTAAGATAGATGTGAAGGAGGCGATGAAGCAGGGTTTGGAAAATTAAATAGTGGAAAACATGTTGGAAACTCCTATTCGAATTCGCAGAGGATATGGTGAGAACGATGGATATATGAAGTAGAAATATGGGTAAGGGAAGACAATCTACGAACATGGAAGAGATAGGAGATAGAATACTGAGAATGTTACTTGGGGGTGACGTAGATAAGGACAGAGAGGAAATGGGCTATGGAGATGTCGAAGAAAGAGAAAACTGGACGATCCTGACTGATTTGAGGAAATTGATGAAGGGACTAAGGTAAGAAAGGTACCAAGCAAAGATGGGATAACCGAAGCATTGTTAAGATTACTGTAGACTTTTATGGGGATTGCTGGTTGAAGTAATATAATGTTTGTACGAAAGGGATAAAAATATGCTTGAGAACATTGAAATAATTGTACGGCTCAACACCGTTACCACATTATCACGATAGTGTTTAATCGAGTTATACAACTTTAAACAGTGGTGGATTGTGGAATGTAACTTTGGACCAAGATATTGCTTCAGAAATAATGTAAGTGAATGTTCAGACAAGTACTGCAAATATTTTACCGAGGTAAGTAATAATAGTAATTTTACTTTTTTCCAACCATATTACTGAAACTGAAAACAACATATGATAGCTTATGTTGATAAGTGACTTATATTTTGGAGGCGAGTCAAAATATAAAAGTTTCTATTGAGGCGGGAAGTTTTTTCAAAACTGGGGGGAGGGGACACCCCTGCGTACTCATTAAATGAACAGTTGGTATAAAACATAATTTGCATTATTACTTACTGTTACTCTTTATAATTTCACTCAAAAGTCTTTGTTTTCATGGTTTATTTAGATATGTCTCACTGTAATTTCCTACGTTATCTGGTTTTATTCTTTGTCGGTAACAGAAACACGAAAAAGAATTCTTAGGACTCCTACGTTGATATTTCCGACGCTTCTGTTGCGATGCGCTGAGCCGGAGTAGCGAAAAACCCAATCTGCGCGTACCCACTAAATTTGATTTCCTGTCTGACTTACAAATATATTAGTTACAACAAATTGTATAAATGTATATCTTATTCAAATTAAATCATATGTTCAATATAATACTGGTTATAAAAATTAGTTTCTACTAATTTTATGTTCAGGAAATACATTTACGACAAAAAATATTTGTCTTTCATTTTCTGTGAAGACGAGAAACTTGAGATATTTGTTTATTTTATTTTCTTACCATGGTGAGGCCCTCAGACCGCCGGACACACCCCACCCCCGGTATCACCGCCACTGGTAATCGCAAAAAATCGATCTTGAAATTTTGACGGAAATATACTTTTTTTGTGGGGCTTTAAGGACTCGTCAACAGCAAGGTCATTAGAGCCCATTATACATTTTGTGTGTCCCTGATACCGAAAAAGTGGTTTTCAGCATGCCGTACATTCGTCTGTACGCACCGATTCTGGCTGAAATAATGGGTCAATTTCATTCATAATTCTTATTTAGCGTAGTATTTGCTTGTTGTCCATGCACGAGCTCTAAATATCTTTTAGTTTTAATATAAAGGGTACTCATAGAGTTCAAATAACGATTTTGGAAATTTTTTAAAGAAACGACTCCAAAGTTTTGGTTAAATTTTCTGTGCAGAAAGTGAAGTCATTTCGGTAAGTATTCCATTTGTACTTCACGTGAAAGTTCGGTATAAGTGGGGAAACACATTATTTACTATTTCAAAAGTCATGGAAACTATTTGATGGTATAGTTATACCAAGCAGAGTGAGAATACAGCTTAAGGAGATAACTAGTTTTGTCCCGCGACTTTGCTCGCGTGAATTTAGTAATATCGGCTACTTCTTAGGTTTTAGAAAACACCGATTTCCCGTTTTTACTCCCTTGAGGGGGAATTTTCGTAAAATCCTTTCTTAGCGGACATTTTTGATTTTACGTGTCACGCTCTACCCAACCCCCGCCTTCCGGAGTGCCGTGCACCTCATGTAGCCTCAAGGGTACATTATGTCATTCGAAATACAAGCAGTCATCTCAGAATATAGAAAAACCATGGACTTGACTCTATGATCGGTCTTTTTACATTATTTTCACGTCTTACCCTTCCCACCCCCAGCTCCTAAGGACACCGTGCCTCTTTGTGATCTCAACATAATCTTAACAGCATTGGTAGTTTAAAAATCTCATCAACCCTAACTGGATCTGGTGCATTTTTCATATTTCAAAATTACTTTTCAATATTTTTGTCTATACACACATTTCCACACACACTTCTCCCACCGCCAAGGGTGCTAGTGGTGACTTTTTTCCTTGAGGGCTAAATTTGGAGTTGCACGAAATCAGGACTTCACTATCAACTCAGCATTGCCGAAAACTGTGAACTCATCACTGATATCCATCATCGATAATTTATACAGAGCATCCCCTTCCTTACGACTACTGGGTTTTATACGGACTGATTGTGAACTTAGTCGTGTTCGAGAATGTCACTACTAATTTCAGTGGCCCTGAAAACTACGATCTTGAACACTTTCTATTATTTTTACGTCTCACTTATTTTCACCCCCAACACAAAAGGTGTTTATTCCTTATAGAGGGTGATCGTGTAATTATCTGGCAATGAGGGTATCACTTCACTTCAACGGTCCCAAAAATGACACCAATTCTGCACCAATATCGGTCGATTGTTTTATTATGTCCTTCATTCCTACCCCTACCCGAGGGATGCTAGGAGTGAACTATCTGATAGTTAACTCACCAAGCACCGGGGTCGCTCTTATCCATCTCAACGGCACCGAAAAGTATGGTTTCGTATCTAATATCGGATTTTTCCATTATTTTTACTGTCATCCCCTTCTCACCCCCTCCCGAGGGGTGCAAGGGATGGCTTACCTCCCTAGTGCTTTTTGTTATATGGTCAGGTCGTATAACAGTGTCTTCTGAAAACCGAACCCTTCTTCCTCTATCCACCTCCTCCTAGAATCAATAACAATCGAATTATTACCAACTACTCATACTAACCCCTCCACGTGGGTCAAGTTGTTGGTAAACCCAGCAAACCACCTACTAACAATAACATACCACCCAACTCCTACCGCCTATCTCTGCATGTTTCAATAGCACACTACATTTCCCATTTACGAATACTACAATAGAAAAGTATTTAACCCAGGATACAGCGATCACTTTGTCCAAATATTGACTATTAAAGATAAATTAAAACCATTTTTACATCTTCTACAAGCTTTATAGACAGTTTACTGAAAATAAGGTATCCATTTTTAGAAATTTGTAACATCAGGAAACTTTGGATGACGTGTATCATTGTGAAAACGTAAACAATAAATTAAATGTATTTTTTTCAATATTCTTGAAGTATTACAACTCCAGCTTTCCCATAAAACGAAAGTTAAAGGAAACAATCACAATAGAGGGATAACACACGGGATAATAATTTCTTCTAAAAACAAACGTGATTTATATTATCTTTCAAAACTCAATAACCAACCACCCGAATTTCATGATTATTTCCGTAAATATAAATCCATTCTTAGAAAAGTGGTCTGTGCAGTTAAAGTTATGGAAAATGACAGACAAATACTAAAATCAAACAACAGGACAAAAACGATGTGAAATATTGCAAAAATGTACACACACCCTACTAAACGATGGCTACATTGTATCAAATCCAAAGGACATCGCAAATTTGTCTATCTTATTCCTAAAAAATAGGTCAAATATCGAAATCAATAACTCAAAATCCATGTCCGCCAAATACATTCACACACGTGCAGCATTCTATGTTCACTTCCGAAACTAACGCTAGTGAAGTTATGAGTATCATCAATTCATTTAAAAATATAATTTTTCAGCAGGGATAAATGACGTGCCTGAATTTATAGTAAAATCTTCCTCCCGCGTTATATTAAGTCCACTCACATTTTCAATAGCTCATTGTCTGAAGGTGTTTCCTAGCATACTTAAGAAAGCTTAAGTGAAACCATTACACAGAAAGGAGATAAAAGTAATGTTGGAAACTATCGACCCATATCTCATTGCCAACTTTCTCAAAGATCCTTGAGAAAATCTTCTATAAGTGACTTTTTGACTTTTTATCATATAATAATGTTTTCTCAAACGATCACCTAGGCTTCAGGAAATCCCTTTCTATCAACAGCACCATATTTTCTTTTTTAAATGATGTAACCATTTCTCTTAACTGTGGAGATAATCCTCAAGGTATTTTTCTTGATTTATCGAAGCATTCGATATAATCGATCACGAAATTTTTCTCTCAAAGCTGCGTTCATGCGGAATTCGTGGATTGACACATCATTGGCTAACTTCCTACTTGAATATCAGCAAGTCGAAATTTCTCAAATTGAATGTGAAGTATTCCAGCATTTTCTTTCAGAAACAAAGACACTTATTTGCGAAGTTTCTCAAGGTTTGATTTTAGACCCAATCCTCTTTTTATTGTACATCAACGATAAGTCATCCAGCACACCTGATTTGCAAAATGGTGCTCTTTTCTGATGACACTAATTTACTATGTAAACGTGTTAATGCGCAAACAATTTTACCTAACCTCTCGTCTTGTTTTCATTCAAATCGTATCATTGTTAATACGGATAAAACTATACTAATGTAATTTTGCAATTGTGTAACAAAATCTCTTCCTCCTATATTACTTTCGATAAATGGAACCCAAATAAAAACTCTCAACTTAACAAAATGTTTAGGGCTCCATATTCAGGACAACCTCAAATGGAATTTCTACGCTGATAGTCTGAATTCCAAACTACGAAAATTATGCTATGCATTCCGAATTCTAGTCAACTTTGTAAGTTAACACGTTTGTAGTTGCGTTTATTTTGTAAATGATAATAAATTTATTGTCTAGAAACAGTACAGACTGCATATGACCACGTGGAGGACAATAAACTAATTTACTCTCCGGAAGCAAGCAAGGGTCCATCCCATCAATTCCGATCAAGGGCCCTAAGGCAGAGGCGGATTCAAAAATTTCAGCAAAAGTTCCTAGATAATGTTCCTAAATAATGTTTATTCTCATTTAAAATGCAGTATTATCTTCTGGGGTGTTAAATATTCTCCCTCTCCCTTGCGTATACATTTATGAAGTAGTCGTGTTTCTTAAGAAAGAATTATTAAAATCCCACACCAGGTTTAGAAGATACTGTCTAGTTCACGAGCACAGTCCTCGTAATAAGGTTAATATTCATCGTCCTGGCGTGTCAACTACTCTTTGCCAAAAGGAACCATATTAAGGAATAATTTTGTATAATTCCCTTCCAAAACATATAAAGGATATTAATTAATTGTATCCCTTCAAATCCATGGGTAAAATTTTACTAAAGCTCTATTGCTTCTGTAATGTTAAAGAATTTACTGATTTTAATAAATGAAGTTAATGAGAGATTCAATTTAATATTCATTGCATCTTATATTATTTCGGATGATGTAAGTGATGTGTGTATAACAATATCGATTATGAAGAGATATTAGTCTCGGCAGATGCTACTTGCATGTTTTGAGATCTCAGGTCCTCACAAGACACTTGCGGAGAAGTATGGGTGGGAACACGTTGATTGTGTAATGTGACAAATGTGGGCATACGTTGATTGCGTCGCGGTTGAAAAAGCAGCTTATATTTGTAAGTATTTTTTCTTGTATTTGGATTTTTCTTAGATTTTTCGCAGTTATTTATCTTAAGTATATCTTGAAATTTGATTGCTGAATAGAGAAAATTGCTTATTTGAACGTTTTGTGTTTTTCACCACTTTTAATGTCATATTTATGGCATTCTCTGAATTGTAAAGGGGAAGCTCGTGTTTGGAACCATTTACGATTATTTTGTAGGGTCATTTTACAAGCTTTTTAAAAATCTTCGTTCTTGAGTATGAAATTTTGATTTCAATCATCGTTTTGTCTCTTAACATTAGTAAACTTGTCTAAGTTGTAAGTTAAGGCATAAAAGCCTGGATTTTGCAAAAGAAGTACCTTAAATTCACAAACAAAAGAGCACTGTATTTGAACCTTTTCCTTTATCATTAGCGGTGGTTCTAGAGCCTTTAAATGCTAAATGCCTGTGGCTCAAGTGGTAGTGTTGTCGCTTCTCACCAAGTCATCCCGGCCAGAAAATTTGTAGCTTTTCACTTTAATGTCACAGTTCATGTAGCTGTGACTACTGAAAAGCCAACCTTCCTTTCTCTATCCAACTCCTAGTATCAATAGCTAACTATTACTAACCACTTCTACTAACCCCTCCACGTGGGCCAAGTTGCTGGTAAACCCTGCTAAGCGGCCCGCCTACTAACAATAGCCTTCCACTCAACTCCTACCTCCTATCGCTCCATGTAGATAAGCTTCAATAGCACGCTATATTTCCCATTTACAAATACAACAATATTCAAAAATGCTAAATAGTGAGTATTTATGGTTCAAAATTAGGTCGATTGAATCATATTGAGACCGTGGATTGAATTGATTAATAATTCAATCACGCGTTCTCAAAATATTAACATAAAGAGCGTGGGTCAACATGGGAGTTCGCGGTAAGAGCCTTGGGTGGTCTGAAGCTTGGCAGGGCGGTGCGACATCAAAAACCCAGTAGAAAGTTTGGAAATACAAAAACGCCATAAAAACCTTTATTTGGAAAAATCAAAAGTAGAGACCAGGACACGTGTTCAGAAACACACAAGTTTGAACAGGAATCTTTAGAAAGACGGGGGCAAAATTTAGAAGAATAACGCCATAAAAACCTTTAGTTGGAAAAAGATCAAAAGAAATAGGAAGCAGGACACATGTTTTAGTAGCCTGCTAGTCTGAACACGAATCTTTCAAGAAAGAGGGCGGATGTTAGGGAATATTATTTCCCAAAGCAACGTGGGAAATAATATTACTTTTGATGCAAACGTCCAAAAGCAAAAAAGGTTCGCGACCCAGGTCTCTTGGGGGACATGTATCCTAAATGCAAGTCTCAACTGGAATCTTTAGAAATGTGTAATTTTGCGACATGGGTTCGGCAATACGAAAAAAAAAAAAATTCAAAAGAACGTAATAAAATTTGGGGTCAAAAAGAAATGCCGACGCTCCGAACAAGTGCGAGCTAGGAAGGGACATGCCGCCTAGCAATAAAATAATAAAACCCTGGTCTTTAGAAGCATGCCGCCTGCACAGATAGCGAAGAAAAAAAAATAACAAAATGGCCGACAGACCTTCATCTCGAGGAAAGAATCTTGGAAGTAGAGAGAGAGTGGGGTGCACCCAATGAAATGTTAAGGGGGGAGGAGTCAACTGGAATGATTGGAAACATGAAAGTACAAAATGCATCTTTTCGGAAACTACCAATTAGAATTAAGAGGGGGGAAAAGAGCCGAGATCGGGCAGTAGAAGCAAAGACTGTGAAGAGGGGGAACGTCACGTGACACAAAATTAGCTATAAAAAATTAGGGCACGGAGGCACAGGAGATAGAGAGGAAAAATTTTTGGGAGTGTGTGGTTGTGATGAGATAGAGAGGAAAAATATTTTGGGAGTGTGTGGTTGTGATGAGATAGAGAGAAGAAAAGTTTTGGGAGAGTGTATTTGTGACAGTTGAGATGTAAAACGTTTTGAGACAGTGTAGTATTTGAACGTGAGACAGTGAAAAATTAGCATCAGTTAATTGTTGAGACCAGGTGAAAAAAATTGCAACAATTCATCTGCTGAGTTAGACTGTGACGAATTTGAAGGAGTTCATCGTTGTTCGATTGCAGTGTGAAGATTGGCGATCGCTATTTGCTGAGACAGACAGTGATAAAATTGCAACAATTTATTTATCGAGTCAGCCAGGGAAAAATTTACGAATTTTTTTTTTGTGGAGTGAGGTCACAGAAAACGGGTGATTGAAATAGCCAATAATACTCGTACAGTGCGACTAATTAGGTCAAACGAGTGAGCGATTCGAACAATGCGAAGACGTAACATTTTAGGAGTTAATGAGTCAATAAAGGTCATTTCAGCCGATTAGCAAGTATAGTCATAGCTCAGACAATCGAAAGGAAGTGCCACTGTAACCCGTCAGAGCAGATGCGAGGCGCACTCATACAGTGAGTAGTTAGTAATATTAAATGTGGCTAAAGACGAAAGCAAATCAAGGCGAAGTGAGTCGGGAAACTCCAAAATGTGGCGAACATAGAAGGTGGATGGAATAAAAAAAAAAAGATCGCTTAGACAAGAAAATAAGGGGACGAACATTAATTTGGTACGAAGAACGAGTCGCTAAATCTTGAACACCAAATTGAACAGATCTTCATCTCGTCCGACATCACCAGACAGTTTGAGTAGTGTGTAAGAGTGTAGAAGGGAATTGTTTTGTTATTTTTGGCCTTGTGAACTATAAATTGTGACATAAATATCAGCAGGC
Source organism: Laupala kohalensis (assembly GCA_002313205.1). Taxonomy (NCBI): domain Eukaryota; kingdom Metazoa; phylum Arthropoda; class Insecta; order Orthoptera; family Trigonidiidae; genus Laupala; species Laupala kohalensis. Next base: position 150,508 of record NNCF01126466.1, read on the forward strand.
CGTGTGCTACAATTAAAGTGATAAAGTGTAAGAAGGGTGTAAAGAACAGAGGAACCTCCAATTAAGAAGCAGAGTGGTGAGTACCATGTAAAGGAACGTTACCAGCGCAGTAGGCGAAGTTATGTGTAGTTATAATAATTTTCCAGTGTAGTGTATATTGTGTATTGAGTGGCAGTATGAGTAATAAAATGTTTTGTTCATTGCTCGAACACCAGATTGTTGTGTTTTCATTGTGAGTGGCTCCCATAGAAGTGAGTATTCGGTTTCCTCCCCTTAGTAATTAAATAGAATTATTGTTAATTTTGGAAGAAAATTTTTTTTTTACAACAATTATTTTTTTAAATATTGTTATTAGTTAATAACAAAGCAATAAAGTCACAATATGTTTGAAAAAAAAAGTTTTTTGTAGGAGTATGTTTGAAACTTAAACAAATTATATAATCATAGTAGGACCTGAATTCTGAACCCACACATAAGAGCCTTATGTTACACAAGGAACGTCACTCCCACGTTGAAAGCAGTGCAGGCGCGTCACTCGTTTCCAAGCGCTCATACTTCGATACACCCCTGGAGTGTGGGATGAACTCCTATGGCGATTTGGATCTACATTAGATGATACATTTTCCTCCCAATGTATCAATTTGACATTTCTGTGCATATAAATTATAAATACATGGAAAATTATACACATACATGGTATATAATATTACACGGTATATTTTGTATAATTTTTTATCAAATATTCCAATAATGTGTTTAAAACATTTAAAGGCAATATTAAAATAATAACGATGATTTCTTTATTACAAAAGACATCTGAATAAATATAGTCCAGTTGTTTCGTCACAAACACCGAACAGTCACATACTCGATCACAATGACATCTCAAGCAGAATATCTCATGTCATAAAAGGCCACCAAAGCTTCAGCTTAATTGTGTGAGGAAATGATTTAATTTCTAAAAAAAGAAGTAATACCAATAAAGCATATTTTAATTGATTGTACCTGCCAATGGTTTTTTATAGATAGGTTACTTCAATATTATAATGTAATAACAGTAAATCTTATTTAATATAGAAGTTTAAGCAATTTGACTACTATATCTAAAAATGCACAAAAATAAGAAACCGACAAGTATGATTTAAAATCACTTAAAAATGCAGTGAAAATTAATCTGATTAGCATGATAATCATTAAATAGGCATTATACATTGTCAGCATGGAAAAACATCAAATAGGGATTTTTTCGTAGGCCTATATGCAGTAAAACAATTTATTTGACTATTTCTGCGATTAACATACATTAATTCCATTTCACCAGCGCTAATAAAGACAGTAATTCTTTCTACTCTTTGCAAATAATTCTTGTCTTCAATGTTTCTCATACTATTTAACTACGCATCCCAAGGTATCACAAAACTTGTATCATTATTTTCGTTTTCAGAATTCATCTCAAAACTCCTTATTCATTTAATTTTTCCATAAACCGAAGTTTTGTATCTCATTTACCATTGCGTCATGGTACTTCATTCCTTCTTCAAATTTTTTCATCTTCCTCAAAAATCTCATCCGATCGTGAACTTCTTCTATTACTGAAAAATAAAGCTTAATTAATCGAGAAGGACATTAAATGGTAAATGAATTATATTGTATACAGATTATATTATATACAGTATATCCGCGGTTAAAAACTACCTCCTGCATCACTGCTTCTACACTGTAAAAGAATTTATTGATTTTAATAAAAGTTAAATCCGTCTTGTACTTTATCACGTCATTGTTGCAGTACTTTTTAAATAACTTATAACAATTTCAAAAACTATTTTCTTGCATGATTGTGTTGCCATATGGCTCATATTAATTTAGTTTTATGTGTACTCAACTCTGGCACGGTTGTGTACATTAATTCTGTAGTCCCATCCTGACCCGGGTTTTTCTCCGTTTTTCCTTCGGGTAGAGGCGGATTTCTTATACAGGTTCTCTAGGCGTGTTTACTGTAACAATAAATCGTGAATTTAGTGTTTTTTCAACTCTTATGGTTTTTAAACACTATACTCAGAATAATCTATAGTTCGATAATAACTTGTACATGTAAATTTACAAACATATTTGCGTTAAATTACAAACATATTGACATTATATATGTATTATAACTCGCAGCTAACTTTTTATCTGATCTAGGAACTTTTGCTGAAATTTTTGAATCCGCCTCTGCCTTAGGGCCCTTGATGGGAATTGATGGGATGGTCCCTTGCTTGCTTCCGGAGAGTAAATTAGTTTATTGTCCTCCATGTGGTCATACGCAGTTTGTACTGTTTTTTGACAATAAATTTATTACAATACACATACCGGAACATTTTCATTCACCTCTCTCAGATCTATGATTTCAGTTTTATACTATGTAATTTAATATAGGACTTATTAGTGATATGGTTGTTTCGTAAAAATGAATAAGTCTGTAAAACTTCAGGCCGGACTGAGTTCATTTTTTTATTACTTTGTAGCATAAATATCTGTACTTTTCAGTCAGTTTATGATTGACATACTTAACAGATGTCCGGGAATGTGTTCATCTCGGTATGTATACTGTGTAATATAGTGAAGATTGATTTGTATAACTAATGCAAAAAAATAAACTTCAACGTAAAAGAATACCTCGTTTTAAACCAATTGAGCTGAATTATATTGATTTACAATCTTTGTAATAACCAGGGCCCGGATTTTGATGACACATCCTCTTCTTTTCCTAATGCAGTATGCATTGCTCTTAAGTATTAAAATCCTGAACACGAATCTCTGGTTATAAAAATATTAATTTTATTGGGCATTTTTTTCGTAATGTTTTCTGCTTTTGAAGTTTAAGGTCATTTTTTTTTAATTATTACGCCATTTTTGGTCATTTTTGCGTTTTACTCCCTTTTCTGATCCCATTCTTTCTTTTTTGCAAGAAATTAGATTAACTAAAATTATTTATTATTTATTTTTAATCTAACGAAATAATTGGATATTTGATCAGTAGGTCGACAATGTACGTGTTGAGAGTCGGTTTCTTACCTATACCGTACATATTGTTGTCGCAGCAAGCAATTCTCCTATTTCCACCGTGCCTGTGGTAGCAAAAAAGACCCCTCGACAAGTTGAAAGCAAGCGTTTGATCCGTTATTTTCATTATCACAGAGTTAGTTATGTACAGACTTTCTGAGAGGAAAGTTTGGTGTTTAGTTCAGTGTTCGTAGTTTCATTCAGCCATGCCTAAAATAAAGCCATCTAAACATAGTCCTTTAAAACAAATTCTATCTGAATTTGGAGATGATGTTTTCACTAAGGACGGTGAAATGTTATTTTGTAAGATGTGCGAAACAAAGATATCAGCCGAAAGAAAATTCTCTGTTCGGCAACATGTGGGTCGCGATTAGCATATACGGGCAGTGGAACTCGCAAGTAAGAAGAAATCCACGTAACTTTTACTGCAACACAGTATATCCATGAAGGAGAATAAATCGTCACGTTTTTACAGAGACTTTTGTGAAGCTTTAGTTTCTGCAAACATCCCATTTTGGATATTGAACAATGCTAAATTGAAGAGTTTTCCGGAGCTACATTTCGGACATCCTATCCCAGACGAATCAACTCTTCGGAAGAACTACCTGTCACAATGTTACGACAACACCATTAACAAGATACAGGGAAAAGTGCACGTAAAGAAGATTTTCATATCCATTGACGAAACGAGTGATGTAGAAAATCGTTACGTGGCTAACATGATCATTGGTATATTGGAGATCGACGGACCAGGTGAAGTGCTTCTGCTTACAAGTGAGGTATTAGAAACTGTTAATCATTACGCAATTTGTAGATTCTTTGAAAAATGTATGTTTTTGTTGTGTCCTGAGGGTACCAGAAATGATGACGTCTTGCTTCATGTCTGTGACGCAGCGCCATACATTGTAAAATCAGGAAAGTCAATACAAGCTTTTTACACGAAAATGATGCACATTATTTGCTTAACACACGCTATGCATAGAGTAACAGAGGACGTTAGAGCACATTTTTCTCAAGTGGATGCCTAGTGTCAAAGACGAAGAAAATTTTTGTCAAGGATCCCTCTCGTAAACTGCTCATCAAGTCCATGGCTCCCGGTATTCCACTCCCACCAGAACCTGTTATCACCCAGTGGGGCACCTGGATAGATTCAGCAATATATTATTGCGATCATTTCCAGATGGTGAAGCGTGTTATCGACAGACTAAATTCTGACGATGCTACTGCAATTCATACGGGTAAAACACTATTTTCAAACAGTGAAATTGAAGGACAGCTAGCTTTCATAAAGGCAAATTTCCGTTGCATAACACAAGGAATCACACGTGTACAGGAGAAAGGTGCAAGTCTGGAAAGTTCTCTAACTCTAGTTAACAAAATTACATCTGATTTGAAAAGTGTACAGGGAGAAGTTGGAAGAAGGATATATAAGAAAGTGGAAAATGTTCTTGATAAAAATTGTGGATACAAAACTTTGTGTCGCATTTCTCAAGTGCTAACTGGTGAAACATTTGATACTTCCTGTATTGAAGGAGATCGCACTGCCACTGATTTAGCGTATTTCAAGTACGCTCCAGTTGTATCAGCGGATGTGGAAAGAGAGTTTCTCACAGGACAAAAATGTGCTTTCCGACAACAGGCGTTCCCTAACTTTCGAGAACCTACACATGCTGCTGGTTATCTACTGCAATAATTCTGAATAAGGTAAGATTTTTTTATACGTTCATCTTCCTAGAACATAAAAATTCGCGAGTTTAAATTAATATTAATTTTAATTTCAGTTCTAACATTACAAAAGCAAGTATTGTGTTGTAATTTAAAGTCATTTTTTTAAGAAAAAAATTTTAAAGTCATTTTTTAAATCATTTTACTGATTTTGTTAGATCATTTTTTAGATATTTTAGGTAATCAAAATCCGGGTCATGGTAATAATAGTTCCGCCTGGAACTTCTTCAGTGCGACCAATACGTGACGCAATTATAAATAAATCAAGTGTATATTAATACATTAAATATACATAAAATATTTAAACTACAGAAAAAATTGAACTTTTGCGAATTCAAGTTATATCCAAATAAATGTTTATAGTAGTAAAAAAAGCGACTTTTAATTTATTAATAATTTATTGTCAAGAGAGCTGGTAAAAACTACCCATGGCCATGTTGAGGACAATGAAGTAATTTACTGCGACTAATATACAATAAACTAATAAATACAGAGCATTTCTGTTAATGTTTTTTTTCTTATGTTAAATTTTCTTGAAGAAAAAACTTGAATTCGAGTATTCGCATCCAAGTGCTTACCTACACCCAAATAGTATGAACAACAATACCATTGTGAACGATGAATTATATTCACCATCTCTAAGCAAATTAAAAGATTGTATCAACGAATTAATTTCCAAAATAGTGAAATTAATTATTCCAGTAATACAGCAAAATATTCAAAGAATCAATTTTTCGGTAGTCTCACAACTCAATGAAGGAAATAATACACCTTAATGCAATGAAACTATTGAGTTGGATTGCAAATAGTATACACCTGAAGCGTCTTGAATTAATACACTTCTTTGATGACAAAAAAACGAGACAGTGATTGTATTACTTATTGACTAAACGGATAAAATCCGACAAACAAATTTCTTTGATACATCATGTACAGGAAAGATCGAACTTTCCAATGTGAAACAACCTTCATCAAATACACAAAATTCTCTATATCAGATAAATATTGTGGATACAATTTTTCCATAAGAATACAAGAATAATGTGGTGAGGAATATTGTCATAGTGCAAAGAAATAGATGAAATTATCTGTCAAGTACAAAACGATTTCTGTGGATAACGAATGTCTCGAGTAATGTCATCGTAATGATATAACACCTGAACATATAAATAATTTCAGTATATGTTTCAAAAAAATAAATCTACGTATTGGATTAATTAAGAGGAAATTTAAAAGACGTTAAAATAATCTTCATAAAAGAGTCTTGTCTTTGGAAATCAGGGTCAAAGATTTCTTCATTAATAATATTCGTCAACAATTAATCAATATTTAAGATAACTGAACTGCAACATAACCACTTGACTAATTGAAAGGTTCTATGAGACTCAAAGGTTAAGACTGAACAAAGAGAAATGTGATAGATTGTCCAGAAAATTAAACTACTTATTGTCCAGGAAAATACGTAATTCGGATGATGTGCAAGAAATTCGGAAGAAATGGTTCTTCAATACTATAAACATTCCTGATGCGGCTATTTCTGTAGCATCTTTCGATGATAAGTTTAGGATATATAAAAATACGATGTCGAATGGTGATATTGTTGAGTTCATAAAATGTTTAGAGTCCAATCTGAAGAAGATACTCGAAGAAAAACATGACTTTTTTCGAGAAACGTATTCAGGACCAGTATTAAATTATTTTTCGGATAGCGAAAGCGACTTTTGCGCTAAATAGTGCAATGATATACAATTTGGTTGACAAAGCAATATTGCAGCCTGGTAATTGCTTCCATTATTATAACATAGAATTTGTAACAAATATCTTACTAGTAAATTATTATCCAAAGAGTTTTATAATGAAATATGTCAAGAGACGAATACACTGCTTTACCACTGTGAATCAACCATCAAATTCACAAAATTCTCAATTTCAGATAAATAGTAAATTTTGCGTAGTATTTCCATACCACAAAATAATACTCCCTATTTGAAGTAGATTTTTTCGCCAAGAAAACATGGTTGGTGAGTACCACAAAGAAACAACTTTATAATCATGTAATTAATCGTAATCGATGTAATCGACAACATGTCTTCACAAAATGTCGTCTACAAATTTCTTTGTAAAAATTGTCCGTTTTGCTATTGTTCAGACATTTTTTTGGTGTAACATTGTGGAGACAAGTGAGTCATTTCTGGAAATCAAACTCTTTGTGCGAAAGTGACATATCTTACATAATGAGCATCTGTGAACAACACCTCATTTCTCGATTATTCGGCGGCGCTTTCCACCAAAAGTCATGCAACCGTCACGACGTCCTGCCTGGTCATTGGCACGTTTATGCACCGCCAGCCAGGCCATGTGCTGGCACAGCTCGACAAACGGCCAGACGATCACTCGCTCTCTAGGTGGCAGAGGAGTCACCACTCGCTCTCAGGTGGTAGAGCAGATGAATACTCGCTCTCAGGTGATAGAGCAGTCAGCAGTCTCTCGCACTCGCTCTCTAGGTGACAGCGGAGTCACACTCGCTCTCAGGTGGCAGAGCAGTCACTCGCCCTCTAACCAGGCACTTTACTGGAGCAATCATTTACAATACCGGAGGGGCATATTCGTCTCGCCAGGCTCCCTCTCTGGTCACTCATCACGCCATCAACGCATCATCAACCCGACGAGCTAAGCAAAATGGCTCACTCGCCGCCATTCATCACTAGCCGCACCATGTCGGCTCGTTGCGAGGAGCACTCAAGTATTGGGTATTCATTCTCTTCGCTCTCCGACTTGACTTCAACTACGTCATCTCGACTGGCTTTCCAGGATCATCTCATCACAATCTATCTTGGAAAATCAGTAATGTATCATTTTTATTCATTACTTTCATAGCATGTTTTATTAAACTGTTATTTGCTGGCAGTCACTACTCATCTTACACCTTTGTCCTTTCATCATTCATTACTGTCATAACAGTTGGTCCTTCGTGCTCAACGTGCAGATAAAGCAAGCAAATTGTCTGCGTATCCTTTGATGTATTTGTTCTACGGGACAAAAATTTGATAATACATTTTCGTCCTCTGTGCCGGATATCAATGTGCCTCTATTTTTTCTACGGGATAAAATTCTTTGCACATTTTTGGTCCTACGATCCGAATCTATTCTTTTGGTATACTCATTTGTCTAAGCGACAAATTTGTTTATACAGCTATATCGGACCGACGAAACGTAAATTACGGACGCGAATAAAAAAAAAACAGCGTAACATAAACACACTACAACGTAATATTATTTCATTACATTGTTTAAATTTGAATCAATCTGTAGATTGCGAAAATGTTATAATTTTAGATCGGGAGTAAAATTATTATAAAAATATAATTTCAGAAATGTTACACATCAAGTTTACGAAAAACACATTGAATTTACAATCTGACACTAACAGCGTATCCAAAATTTATAGTTGTTTGCAACGATTTTCTATTTTGGTGGTTTGTTTTTTCGAATTGTTTATTTTTCTCTTAATGTTTTATTCGTATATGTGGTTAATTTGATTTCTACTTTTTACCAAGATAAGTCAAACATTTGTTTATGTGTTCAAGCACGTATGTTCACTTGACGTTAGTAGCACTACTGCAGAAACGTTGAGGCATATAATTAATAATTGTCTACAAGAAAAGATCGATTTAATTTTTATAATGATTGTGGAAGTGAATAATGTCAATACTTAACTCTACAAAACCACAAGCAAAAATTTTCCTTATCAGACATTTCTTTCATCCTAAACCGCTAAATAATAATAACTTAATTATTCCATGGGTTCCTAACAATTCCCCAGTAGAATACTTGGGAGAATTCCTCGACTCTAGATTAAACTGGAAAAGCCACATCAACAATATAATAATTAAAACCCACCAAAAAGAACACAAACTGTAACCCCCGTAGGGGGCTAAGTTTCAACTGAGTATGGGCTTGGCGAACCCACGACCTCGAGCTGGGGATTAGTACTGCCTCACCAGTCCTCGGACACCATAAGCTTTGGGCAAGCTTCAGCGACCACCATAGGCGCAATGGTGCAAAGTTGCGTGTTCCAAAGGGCGCAATCTTGCTTTCATCGGCCGGGTCGCGAGGAAGGATTAAACCTCTATTTTTTAAAACCCTCAACCTCAAGGTGTGTTACGCGCTGATGAGGTGAATGGGTGTTGAGGATAAACAGTCGCTAGCGGACAACCTCTGGGGCAACTGCCGCACCTCAGTTGAATAAGACTTACTGGCGTGATGCGGGGGCTCCACGTCACCAAACGTTTTTTCCTCCGAACTCGTGGGACAAAATGACATGTCTCGATTTACCCGCCTTGCGGAGTGGGTGTGCCGAAAGGTGAGTATTCCACCCAAGGGTCTTCGAAGCGGCCGAGGGTTCACAGCCCTTCCGCTTCACACGACAAAAAGGAAAAGTTACAGAGCATTCCACATGAGAATGCTTTCTTATTAATGTCACGAATCAAAGGAAACTGCGAAAAGGTCTGACCTTTTTATATATTCAAAGGTCTCGTTGGTCGTTAAAAAGTATAAAAAGGTTGAGAAAAGGAACGATGCTGCTTGAAACAAAAACAAGCAAGCAAGGTTAAAACTACTTGACTGTAAAAGGCTGGGAGAGTTCCCTGTAAAGTGTGAACTTCATGCTGTACTTAATCGCAGCAAAGGAGTCGTATCTTGCAGGGACATAATGGATATGTCAACTGAAGAATAGGAGGCTAACAGCGTAGTTCAGGTCAGTCAAATCATAAGGAAGGTTAATGGTGTTCCGCAGAAGACCAGTTCCTTCATTGTGACATTTGACTGTCCTAAACTACCCAAAGATCTCAAAGCTGGATGGCTAAACCTTCCGGTGCGACACTTTATTCCAAATCCTCAACGGTGTTTCAAATGCCAGAGATTTGGACATACCACGACATCCTGTAAGAGTCGTGATACATGCCGGAAGTGCGGTATGGAGGCACACGAACCCGGCATTTCATGCCCAGGGCCTGCAAAGTGCATTAATTGCACAGGCAGCCACTGTGTGGAGCAGGGAGTGTGTCGCCTTTCTGAAAGAAAAGATAGTGCAGGAGATAAAGACAACGGAGAAGATCCCGTACGGTGAAGCACGGAAGAAATACACCCTGTATTTTCTACCAGTTACTCCACCGCAGCAAAGACTCCTGTAATAATGAATGTTTCCTTCAAGACGATTTCACTGACATGTCAACGACAACGTCGTGCACATGCCAGTGCAAATGCGGGAAGAAAGAAAAGCCGTTCCCGTTAAGCCGAAAACTCCAACACCCCGTCCATCTTCTATAAAGAAAACGTCAAGTAGTGCGAAACCTACCACGATAACAACCAAGTCAGAAACCTACCACGATAACAAACCAGGGTTTCAGGGCTAAATCCCTGAACCTTTTGAATTTTTGAAAGCAACAAAAACAACATCGACCAAAAAGTCGCAGAGATGTAAAAAAACGTCTCTATACTTCCTTCCTCAGAGTCGAATTGTGCGTTGTCCGACGGTGAACGGAAATACACATTCACGAGCCTGACCCAGGAGGTTCCAAAAAGTAATGGGTTCCATACTTCAGTGGAGCCTTATTGGCTATAGAACTTAACGTGAGGAGTTGTATCTCTTAGCGCGTCGCAATCTGATCCGTATTTGCCTGCAAGAGACACACCTTTTACCAGAACACTATCCCTCTCTGCGGCGATACAGCAACTTCAGATATGACGAGACCACGGGAGATCGAGCAAGAGGCGGAGTTGCCGTGTTTGTTAGAAACAACTCTGCTCACCTGTTCTACAAACTCAAATCCAGGCTTCAGTCACAATTTACAGCATACCAACTATGACCGTGTGTTCTATATATCTTCCTACGACACGAGATTTCTCGGAGACTTCCCTCAGGGATTTAATTCACCAGCTCCCTCGACCATTCGTCCTTTGAGATTTCATCGCTCACAATGTACTGTGGGGTTTGTCGAGCGATTGCCTCAGGGGCCGACTGCTGAATTGTCTCTTTGAGCGTGAAGATTTGTGTTTAATGAACACCGGAGAAATGACCCACTTTGCGTTTGCCACTGATTCATGGACTGCTATAGACCTGTCAATTTGCTCTCGTGAAGTTGCTGATGTCTTCCAATGGAAGGTAGAAGATGATCTGCATGGTAGCGACCATCCTATCTGGTTGTCTTTGCAGGAAAGTGCGACTGTTCCCGAATGCAAGCCACAGAAATAGATTCTCAGAAAGGCTAATTGAACACTACCGTTCTCTGACTGTCTTCAGAGAAACAAGAAGTGTCCAAGAGAGGGTCGACCATCTGATCCAGTTGATTCATCATACCGCTGAAGAATCCATTCCGAAAACATGTTTCCACGGAGACCTCATGTCCCCTAGTGGAACGACGCATGTCGGTCCGCCATTCGGGCAAGGCGAAGAGCATTGCGGATATCTGGAAGGTATTCTCGAGTCCCAATAACTGGACTTAATTATCAGGGTCAGATTCTCACAAACAACAAAGAAATGGCAACAGTATTGGTTGAATACTTTGCTGACCTAACATCTACAGCAAACTGTGATCTTAATTTCGCGAGAAAAAGGGAATTAGAAGAGAGCACATCATTTGACGTTCGTTCAACCAACTGGGAACCCTACTTCTCTTCCTTTTCTATGTGGGAACTTGAGTCAGCTCTAGCGAAAGACCACGAAACTGTTCCTGGCCCTGATTCCATTCATTATGAAATGCTCAGTCATATCAGTCTCGAATCGAATGGATAACTTCTGGATATCTTTAATCTTTCATGGTCCGAAGGAATATTCCCTAATTCCTGGAAGGAAGCAACGCTTATCCCTTTACTGAAACCAGGTAAGGACAAAACGACCATCAGTAGTTATCGAAGCATTGCCTTGACGAGTTGCGTCGGTAAAACTCTGGAGAGAATTATCAACCGACGTCTCGTCTGGTATCTTGAAAGACATAACTTGCCAAGTCGATCTCAGTGTGGTTTCAGCAAGTTCCATTCCACCCTGGACAACTTTCTTCTCCTGGACACAGCAATTCAAGATGCTTTCGTCCGAAGACAATATGTCATCGGAATATTCTTTGACATCGAGAAGGCTTATGGTACTACTTGGCGTCATGACATTTTAAAACCATGCCTGGGGATTTAGAGGACATCTTCCTCTGATGTTACAGTCCTTTTTGGATCAGCGTTCCTTTCGCTACAGAAATGGAAGAGACACTATGGATCTCCTTCTTCAAGAGAACGGTGTTCCTCAGTGCTCAGTCCTGAGTGTGACCTTATTTGCAATGGCCATACACAGCATAACAACCGTTGTACAGAATCCTGTACTACACTCTTTTTGTTGACTACTTTGCTATCTTTTGTTCATCACAGAGTGTCGCAGGTGCGGAACGTCAAATCCAACTCGTCCTCAATAGATTAGACCATTGGTAAAAGACGACTGGCTTTTGTTTCTCTGCTGAAAAAACGCGCTGTGTTCTTTTCAATAGGAGACAAAGCATTCTGGTAGAACCTCACCTTGCCCTGGGGAACAGCGTTCTAAAATTCTATACTTCGGTAAAATTCTTAGGTTTAATTATTGATCAGATACTGAATTGGATTGAACATCTGACAGACCTAAGAGCAAGAACATTAAAGTCTCTGAATCTATTGAAATGCTAATCGTTCCTCCTTGCTCCAGTTTTATCGACCATTTGTAAGATCTCGGCTCGATTATGGCTGCTCGTGCAAGCTATTTATAGAAGTTGGATGGTGTCCACCATACAGGAATCCGACTAGATACGGGAGCCTAAAGTACTAGACCCATTCCGAGTTTGTATGCCGAGAGTGGCGAACCATCTCTTTAACTCCGGCGGCAACTCCTCATGCTACGACACTTTTGCCACGTGCTTACTTTACCCGACAATCTGGTACACAACTCAGTATTTCATCCTTCCTCTTCTTCCATCCGTTTCTACAACAACAGACTGATAGCAACCAAAGCTTTTGAATGTCGCTCCAAAGAAATTTTGGAAACCTTGATTATATGCACACGTCTTAAATCAAGGCTCCTCCTTGGGATTTGCACAAGCCGAAGATTAATTTCGATCTTCTGCATCATGACAAGAACACTCCAGCTGCGATGTTGAAGGTATGCTTTCACCTAATCCTCGACAAACACCGGGTCCATATCCCTGTGTTTAAAGACGGGTCGAAGTAGGCTGATGGTGTCGGCTGCTCCGTGGTGTTTCTCCGTAAAACCTGTGGTTACTGTCTTGACGACCTGTGCAGCGTTTACACCGCTGAGTGCTACTCCATATTGAAAGCACTGCGATCAACAAATTGCTCCCGCGGATCAAATTTCCTGATTTGTTCTGATTCGCTAAGTGCCCTTCAAAAAATCCAGACTATGTATCCTACTGATAAGTTGATACAGAACATCCAGGATGTGCTTTTCTCGCTTCAAAGTGATGTTTTGCGGGATTCCCCGACACGTAGGAATCAGGAAATGAGGAAGCAGACGTTTCCGCAAAAACGGCATGCCTCAAGAATCGCATGGATTTCTTTACGATTCCAAAAATGGATCTCCTAAATTCCATGAAGACAAGGATTCTGAGTGAATGGAATAATGAGTGGTTGGCTGTTGAAGGGAATAAGCTCTGACTTATCAAATCCTCTGTTAAGTAATGGAGCAGTTCCTGTAGGCCAGCCCGGCGCGACGAGGTCTTGCTAACCCGCCTGCGCATAGGACATTGTCCTCTCACTCATCGGTATCTCTTTCTACTTGATGATGAACCCGTTTGTGAGGAATGTAGCTCTTTTCTGATGGTGCGTCACCTACTAACTGATTGCAGAAAATACACGAGAATACGGAGAGAAATTGGTATTGCTTCAGATTTACCAACAATTCTCGGAAATGAAAGGGATGATGTTAATAAACTATTGAATTTTATGAGTGCATCGGGGCCGCTCCAGCAAGTTCTCGGGAGGGTTTTAATTTGCTTTCTTCTCTCTTCTTTCATGCCGTCTTTCGTTTTATCCTTCCTTTCCGTAATTTGAAAATTTTAATTTTATGTTTTCTTATGATATAATATGTTCGACAATTCTTTTATTTTCTTTCATCTTTGTATTTAGATATTTGTTGAATTTAGGAGTGTTTTTAGTGGGTATGGTCGAGATATTCGGCGAGTCCCACACACGGGGAAGTCTTTACGGCTCTTGTCTATGGTGCGAAACTACATTTTCCCCCACCTGCAAGGACTCTAATGACCTTGCTGTACAGTCTTTAGAATAGAATCATGCTTCTGTAGAACGCAAGTTCGCTGAGCGGTGGAAATAGAAACAAATAAATACTATTAAAATAAAAAAAGTCCTGTTTACACGAGCTTACTTCGCCGCGGCTTGGCAAGGACGTTTGACACTCGCACTTGTACCCTCGACCAGTAATTAGTAGTGGAAAATCGAAGTGTGCGAGTGAATAGAAGGCCATCTTATTTACTAAGCGGTCTGTAGCAATCCCCACCCTAATTTTACTTGTTTCTTGACACGTCACCTGGCCATGAACGCGTCGTGTGAACAGCCATGCAATCTATATTGTTATTAGAGGTAATCTAAACTGTTAGTTTCATTGTTTGAAATAAATAATTAAGTTATAGTAAAAGAGCAGTTGCAAACTGCGTAATAGACACGTGTAGGAGAAAGAAGATTTACTTAGTTATAACCAGGTTAAGGAAACAGGATAGGGCGAATGGGTCTGAAGTTTAAAGTTGTAGAAGTTTGACTGTAATATCGACTAGACAGCGCCACCAGCTATATATTTACGGTTGCGCTCAATAGATGGTAGTAAGTTCGTGTTGGGTTAGGTTTCTCGCGCTCCTTCGAGTCAAGTTGAAATCCCTCGCAACGAGTCAAGTTGAAATCAGTTGAAATGAAATCATGAAATCGTGAAGCAAGATGAAGTATTTTGAAGTTAGACCAACTGTGAGTTCGAGTTTTGAATCAATTTATAAAGTGGAGTACGAAACGTGCTGTAATTTGCGTACGTTACTTATATCTGTTTGTGACTTACGAAAACTGATGCGTTAGTTCTTTAAGTAATACTATTATGTCTTATGGACTCCTCTTGGGAATACAACAATTCTGGCAGCGCTCCGGACATAAAACTTTTTTTGCATGCGAAAATGGCTAAGTAATAATACGTTTTAAATATTTCAGTAACTTTGTTTTAAGTAATTGGCACACAACATGTGGGTGGACGTTGATGAGCTTGGTCACATTGGCTGTGTATATTGTGTACTAATAAGAGTTGCATTCTGCTTTAGGTGACAATAGGTTAATTAGATTAATCGGTCCGATAGTACTGCTTACTTTTCATTCAAGAGTGTGTTCTGTGCATTTTTCTCCCAAAGACTTTGACTATAGGTTAAATTACCTCTCTTGTATTTTTTGTGATCAATGAATTATAAGAAACATTGGTGAATTAAGTTACTGTATTTGTATTGATTTTTTAAATAAGTATGTTGACAGATAATACTGTATTCTTGTTGAGTTTTCCAGATGTTGCGATGATGATCTGAAGAGTGATCTCATTGGTTTTCGCCAGTCTATACTTGGGTTCCAGTGAGAACAACTGAGCTTGCGTAAACAAGCCATTAGGTAGTAATTTTAATAAAGTAACAATAACAATAATTTTTTTTAGAAAAATGTTCAGTCTCTTTGTCTGTGCGGAACATCTCATTCATTCAGTACATTCATGACCAATTGCGTTGATGCATCATGTTTGTAGTACAATGACGACACTTCACTTGGCGTTGAGTATTTGTGTATTTGCCAAATTTGCCCAAACAGAAAAGTTTAAATGAGCTATTTGTCTGCATTTGCTCTATTGTGTCAAATACGCAAATACACGAAAGCATATATCCGTCCTCTTGTCAGATTGTAGTCCCACATCAAAGGATTTAAATGAGGTAAATATTTGCGTTGACAGTCCGCACTTGGTAGTCGTGGTTCGCTCTGTAGAGCGCGCGCAATCAGGACTTGTTGATATTCTTGTTAACGTATACTTTGACCTTTTTTATTCTATAATTTAGCTTTACAAAATAGCACAAAACAACCAAGTGAAGTGCCAACATGAGAGTAACGAGTATTAACCTATCATATAAGACAAGTATTTATTTGTTTATATAATTGTGTAAAAGTCGCTAACTGATCACTAATATTTATTGGGATAGATAGCCTTGAGAAAACGAATACTAAGGAGATGTAATTTAGCACTTACGACGGTCAGTGAGTGGCGTGAAAGGTCTGATAGAGTTACTTCGTAGATGCGACACTTGAAGTCTTCACTTCAGGACGCAAAGTTTCTCCAAATGCCATTATGTCTTGTAAACGTTTAATTTCTCTTGCCTTGTTTGCTGAAATGAAATTATCGTATTAATCCGTAGTCAGTCATTTCCAGCACTATTGATTTAAACAATACAGTATTTCATTTAAAACGGATTACTATTTTACCACATTACACGAAATAAAAACATTTATGGGTAGACTTATCTATAATAAAATATTTAAAATAGGTTGAATTTAACACACCGCTCAATCTCGGATAAAGCAAGCAAAAACTAATTTTACTTTGTCCGCTTACACGAGCCAGTTTTAGATAGCGCAGACCATATATATATATATATATATATATATATATACTGTATGGGAGGAGCGTCGATTTTTCAGTTTCCTGACGCTCATATCATAGCGGAATAACACAAGCGGTGTGCCATTGCGCATCGAGGTGGAGGGGAC
>NNCF01126466.1:167171-182700 GCA_002313205.1 Laupala kohalensis
AGGGGACATTGGTCAGACAATGAAGCGCAAGACATTTTTGAGAGGGAAGTTGAATGTACTGCACATATTTATGTAATGTGTTTGACTGAGTTGTAGGCGTGAAGCGATATCCTTATACGCCCGCTCCGAAAAAAAACTTGAATATGATTGGCTTGTACTTCGATGCTCGGGAAGGGCATACGTCTTATTCCACTATGGTTTATATGATCGTCAATGCTTCTAAAGCGATTTATAACGTTTATGCCGGTTCGAGCTGTATAACTCCGCGGCGGACGTTTACAAGTTACAGTTTTTACTTAAAAAGTTTCTCTAGTAAAAAGAAATAATAAATCTTTCCACCAGCAATTTAACTACTCAACAAATAAAACATACTTATAACGTGTTGCCTTCACAGACTCTGTAATCAAAAAGAAGAGCACTGCAACAAATTTCAAATTTGTTCTTGATAACCAACTGCAACTTCACGTCAAATGGTTTGGTAGTTTTGTTATTTTTGGAGAAACTATAGGCTTTCGCGACTGCAGATGAAAAACTACTCCAGTGAAAACATGCATTATATTTTAATTGTACCTAGTAATATAATTTTTTAAAGCTTCACATTTGTTAATAAGGTGAACAAAATTAATTCACATGTATAGTATTTTCCATCTTCTTTTGATACAATATCTTCAGAGCAATGCAGTACTTCAAAATGTCACTTTTTTGCACTATATCATAATATGTTGATCTTCTTTATTGACCTTATTTTGACTTGTTTTATATTTTTGTAGATGCTTTTTGTCTAATGCTATGCGCCCAGTTCGTGAAGAAAAAGGATGGCGTGGGCGCTACGTCACGACAACACTGCTGAAAAACGCCACCTGGACTACTACTACCACAATTACAGTCATTCAGCCAGCGATAGCAGGAAAAGGGGTAGCCATGCAACCTGCGATAGCAGATGAGATTGTCGGGATAATTTTCAGTCTCTAGAATTCGAGGCTTAACATTTTAGACCATTGGAGAAAAGAACGAGGTTCGTGCTGTAAATTTGACCTAAGAGATCATGTTTTAGTTTGACATCATGGTGAAGTAAATGGTTTTACATTAACACCTAATCACATTAATTTTGGTTTTACTTTAAATGTATAAAGTAAACTATTCGTGACCACTCCGAATGGAGTGGCACTGCGTGGAACGAACAGAACACAGTTGAAATTTAGATGACCGTTCAAGGACCTTTTAGGTCTATTTCATCGGAAGCATAGTTCTTGGACGTGTTAGCAGCCCTCGTGGGACACACATGCTAGAGATTTTATTTTTGGAACAGAGCTGTATAAAATGAACTGTTTTCAATGCTATTTAATTTTTATCTCACAAATGGTTTGGATTGGTAGGAAATTCATGTTAAAGCAACGAATATTTGTGGCACCGCGTACAATCCCACTTTTAGTTGAAAACCACAATTAAACTTGTACCATAATAAAAAACTAAAAACAAATTTCTTCTACCATAAAAAAACCAACAGTGAATATTGGTATTGATAGTGCTCTTAATATTAAGTTTCAATGTGACTGAGCACCAACCGATGTTTTCGTACGGGCGAGTAGTGAAACATCTCCATTTGTTTATCATACATTATGTCCACCCATGTTATCAACTACGGACAATTGTTTCGTACCAGGATGTTGAGTCAAAATGAAATTGTCACGTCCAAAAGATCCAGAAATATCGATGATTTGACTTGAACGACAACCCGTCCGCGTCATGCAGACAGTGACTGGTGGTACAACTGGTGGTAGGGAAGCATGCTGAAGGAAGTTTCAGCATTTCCATGCCTAGACGGCTCTCTCGCGACTGCTCTGAAACATGCGATACGAGCTTCTCTAACTTTACAAACATTTCCTGAACCATCAAATTATAGAATATAGTAGCATTATACAATATTAAATGTTAATACCAAATACGATTCTTTAAAACAATTTTTATAAAGAGAAAGGTAAAATGTCACAATGAAGTGGTTAATACAACGGAAGAATAAACTCCTTGAAAGTGATAAATACATTTTTCTGATTTAATACAATTTTCTGATTCGAGAACGGGACAAATACGCAACACTGTTTACAATAAAAGGACGTGCGTGGCGCAGTGCTGCACACCAAACGCATTTGTTATAGAGCAAGTCGATCAGGGGAACTAACTGGGGTAGGGTGTTATTACACAAATTCGGTCATTGAAAATTTTTGGGGAGTTCAAATAAAAATATTTAAAGAGGATTTCAAAATATGTAAAAATTATTTAAAAAAATAAAATATTAAATCAGAAAAATGTATTTAATGGAAAATTTTCACAAGATAAACAATTTAAATTCACGTGTTAAAAATGGATAGATAAATAAATCGTAAAAATCATACCGTTTTGAAACTGTCGGAATGTGAGCGTGGGTTAGGCCTGTGAGGTCACATTGTGAGTATCAATAAGCGGGAAGACTCACCGCGTCATCGAATCAAGAAGTGACATGAGATATCTATGCAATATATGCAATGGCAGACTATGACACAATCTTGCTGAATGAAACGCTTTATTTTCTAGAGTGTTTTCCATGTTGGATATAGACGATTCATCGTTCCATTTTTTTAGTTCGCTGTCCGCGATCCAGGTCGGAATTCGTTGCTGGGCTAAAGTTCAAACCTTGAACTATTTCGTAATGTGAATATACTAACCTATTGCATAATATAATTATTTCACATGGCAAAAGACACAAAATTATCGAAAGAAACATACCTGAAGTTTAAAAGAAAACTTAAAAAAATTTTGAAGTAAAGAACAAATGGATCGTGGAAGTAGTATTCCGAAAAACCGTCAACTGGTTGTCCACTTCCTACAAGCTAAGAACAGGTGTCAAATGAAAACTATGGTTTCTCGGTGTGTCTGTTGTATGGGCTTCTCTAATATAAAATTTGTTCAAGAATATTCTCTATCGCGCACAGTTAGACTCAATACATATTAAGAAAAACTTTTCTTGAGTTTTGCTCGTCATGAGATGACATTTTCATCATGCTTTTCGCGCATTGTAATTTTTCTTTTATACTTTCTATAGCTTCGTGCCACTATGTTATGCCCCGCGATAACATGCCTGTCTACACTTATTAATATCGATTAACTCATCATTAACACTGGCAAATCAACTGATTGACTCATTCTCTCATCGGTACCTTTTTATATCCTTGAAGTGAAGAAGAGGACATATATTTGAGACGTTAATCTCGGGATATATTCCCATGAAATGAAAGACATGACCTCGAAATCTGAATCCAATGTGTATGCTCTAAATATATATTAAATCAAAATATTGTTCTCCAAAATGAATTAAATTTAAACCTCATTCTGCCTCATTTTAATCTACGAAAAATTATAATTTCGCGGTGTAACCTTTTTGCACCACCGCAAATACTATGCCCGCTTGGTTGTAGAATGAATGATACGAGGTCAGCGACAACCCCATAATCCCCGCTCAAGAAATCTATAGGAGTATCCAAAGCACCAATAATATTCGAAAGCATCATGTCATGCTTCCTAAAGTTTTTCAATTCGCCATTTGTTCACTGAATAGTTGTGTTTGATTCTCTACTTCTGGAATGGTTCATCCCTCCTCCGAAATATAGAGATACATGTGAAGAAGCCACTCTGCGTTGGAGATCGTTATAATGTTGCGGGGCACAAACACAATACCTGCCGCACGCGACATACCAGCGCCCGCTCAACCGGTTACGTCGCCCCGGACAAAAATAAGAATTGCCGCCCCTTAAAATATTTATATATTTTTTAAATAAAGGTACATATTTTTATTTTCATTAAATGGTGTTTGTATGAGCGATCGGAACATCCTCTACTAGACAATAAACTATGACATGCGACATGTTTTGTTTTTATTTAAACGAAACACCATGCCAGCACGACAAAAAGCGTGAAAAGACCGTCGAAGAGAATATCGCAAAACTGCCACATGCCCGACGCAGCAGAGGTAGTCGAACGCGAAGAGAATGCACGCTTCGTAAGACGACAGTAGATGTTGAGTAGAAGGTGTTGTTCTCCAGTGGTTTGAAAATAGCGAGCAATGCTTTCCACCGGTTCATGTGAAAGGGGGTGACGACAACCTAATCACATGAATTGTTTTCATCCTTTCGAACACTATGGAAGGGGGATGCAATACACATGATGACAGATGTTACATGCTGTCGACTGCGAAGCATTGTTTGACGCAGGTGTGAAGCCATGGGGTGTTGCCTACTAAGTGTTGTCTGACAGGTGTGATGGCGTGACATGTAGAATCTGAAGCGTTATCTGACAGGTGTGACGGTGTGGAGTGTCGACTCTGACACAGTTGTGACAACATAGGTGTAGACTGCGAAGCGTTGTCTGATGTCACCACTTGTGTTGACTCAGAACCATGTACGGCGAAAACGTTTAACCTCACAAAACAAAAAATGCAAGCATAGAATATCGCTGAGGAAATAGTCAGAGAAAAAAGTCTTGTGCTAATCACCTCTTCGTTTTTAAATTCACGCTTCCATTTGCATTGACAAGTCACGCTGGGTGGGTGAAAGACCGTTAATGTCTGTGCGTCTAATGTTATAATGCTTAAGACAATAACGAAGACTTTTAATTCGCGAATTCGTTTGAAAAGCTACAGTCAAACGGTCAAACACAAGACCAACTTGATGTGCAGCTTAGTTGATGAGGATAGCGATCGGTAGATGACTCAATGTCTTGTCATCCAACAAGAGAAGATTATTTCCAGCTTCATATTTCTCCATGGGTTCGATGCAGTCTTCGGCGCGCATGTCATGCGGGAAAGGACGTCATGCGCATGTCATGCGGGAAAGGACGAAGAAATTGAATACTCAGTGGTCACACACCGAAGATGAGTTCTCGAACACGTCTCAGAGCCCACTGTGCTTCGACACTGCACAGCTTAAGTAGTAGAACCATGGTAGTATGACGCCCATGCGGCGCGACACAGAGACCCGCGCGACCTTTGCGGCACGACTCACAGGGATACTCGCTCGTATTTCGCAAATGCGGTGCCTTTGCGTTGCAACTCACAGGAATAATCTCGCTCGTATGACGCACATCAAACATATAAACCGTTTAGTCGAGCACCACACTAGGCAGTCGAGCTACTCCAGTAGAAGGTGTTCGATACTCCGGGAAGAAAAAACATGATGATTGGTGCGTCGCTTCTCCACAAATGTGCTGATGTCATGACGCATACGTAAGTTCATATTTTTTTAACTTGCACTATATTTTATGATGTTTTTCTGTCTCATTTATAATTTTGATTTTTTTAGATGCAAGGGTTTGTAAGAGATGAAAACTTGATTTACAAAAGCTTATCCATCACTGGAGACATGAACATAAAACATTCGTATTCAACCCACCATGTAAAGAAGAGGCATTGAACTTAAACGATACAAAAATTGCATCATGGTTGTCGCACAATCACCACTATTTACGATGGAAAGGCACTACTACTATGGACATCTGAGATGGAAAACATTCCTCCGCATCCTGCAGCTCTTCAATCGCGGAAGGTTCTGTTTGTTTTTTATTCCAAATTATTTCATTTATCCGTCAATACACTAAATTTACGGGAAAAGTTGTTAGAATGTGCGACAACATCGACGCATGTACCTCGGCAATACGTGGGAGGGACGATGCGGTGCGCGGAAACTCATTGCAGATCCGGCGTTTCTCTGTAGTCGACCGATCGAAGGTGACCTTATGACGATCCAGCTCCTCAAAACAGAAGTGCGTCTGCATAAACATATTTACGTAGGATTTTCGATTTTAGAACTCTCCAAATATAAGAGTGATTTCTTCTTTACATTCCTCAAACCGAGGATTCCCGACATGAAACTGTTGTGTTTAGACAATGATAGCTACATTCTATCGATGTCGCGTGATGTGTATGACGTTATGAAGCTCTATCCTTCCTACTATGTTACATCCACGTTAGAACTGTCGAATCGATATGGTATACTTCCATGCAATAAAGTATTGGATCTGTTTAAGGATGAATGTGGTAGCGATATGTTGGTAGAATTTGCGGGTCTTCTACCGAAAATGTACTCAATTCAAATGCTCTTTCAACGTACCTCGTGCAGGGCAAAAAGTATTCAGCAATCTGTTGTGCAACAGTATAGTTTCGTCTACTACTTAGCAATGATGCAATTTTCTCATTTCAGTTCTCTTATGTGAAGAGTTGATATCATCACATCACTCCGACCAATTCCTTCGACCAAATCATGTGGTAGTTGGAAAGGTAAGCCCGATTGCCTAAACCTCGCCTCATGAAATAAATAAATAAAGAAGGAATGTTAAGATTGGAGGATATTTAACTGGATGTTTTATGGCAATTGACCGATCTATGATGAATGTTTTGTCTTAAACACGAAACACTTGTTTTAGGGAGTTGAAGGGGTAGAAGTTGAGAACATTCTTTAGCAAAACGAACTCCTATTAGACACGCCGTCATCATGTACACTTCTAAGAGCGTACTATGGAGAAGCACTTGTAATGTAGGATAAGCACTTGTAATAAGTATGTCTCTAAACGTACTCGAGAAGCATATTTTAACAGACGTGAAATGTTGCCTTACCTAGAATATTGATCTTGCCAATAAAATTTTCCAGAAAAGGCTATTTACGGCAGATGTCATTAAAGGGGTGCACATCGCACAGAATCTGCAGGACCTAGAACTGGGAGGAGAAAAGGCTTCCATTAGCTGATGAGAGTTGACGACAGAATTTTCTTCTGCTCCGCAGACACACATAATATAATACATGTTATTGTGAAGAAGTGTATCGCGATATACCCACTGAGGATTTAGGAGGATTACCTTAGTCAGAGAATGGTGATAATATTAAGACTTCTTCAACATTGACGAACAAATGACGCGTTGTGTTTCACAAGGATCAAGGGTTGGGAGTTTTCCATGGAAAGCAATGTATAACGACTTAAGCAGAGTTAGTGATCCTCTCCGGAGACTGTCCGCTTGTCGCATGTGCTGACGGCGCTTTAATCATCTGTCGTAGCGGTTCAGTGGGCCCGTTGGCATTGAAGGTGAACGAATCCTTTAGGGTGAAAAGATTTTTAGACCTGGGGCAGAGTGCGTCTAGAGAGCGTGGCTGATCTACCCCCACCACCGAGAACCGCCATTTTTTCGTCAAAGTAGTGCGTCATTCAAATACATTTATATAGGTATAAAATGTTTGTTTCACGTGATGCACCACAAGGTAGTGCGCCAGTCGTATGTTTGCCTGGCCCTTCAGCGGCAAACGACGGGGGCGGCCGCGACTAAAACTTAAACTAAAACGCTTGTAAAATTTAAACTATTCGTGCAAATTTTACGATTTAAAGACAGTTTTCATTTTTCTTACATGCACAAAACACAGAGTGCATTTAATTGGATTAGGATTTAATGTTATGTACTAGAATTACTCTCTTAAGTTGAAGTATTTTAGTACCTCCATTTTTAAATATTTTTTTCAATAATTTTTGTTAACACTTTTTGTAGTTTGTAACAATGCTGTTGCGGACTTTTTTGTAGAACTCTTTGAGGTGATCAATATTGCCATTCATTGTTGCCACCTATCTCAAACGATTTAGGCAGCGTATGCAATAATCTCTCTCCAAAGAAAGATTTTCCCTCCGACTTGATTCTTTATTATCGTTATTGCCTATTATTTTTATATCTAAGATAAATTATATACGCAAACGTTTCCAGGGAACATATCTATGAAAAAAAAAATCATGAAAATCGGATTAGTTATTCTCGAGTTTTAGGAGGTGTAATAGGTTTGCTGACCGACAGACATTAAAGTGATATGAATTGAATAAATTCAATAGCAATGTATCTTGGAATTATAAATTCGCTCCCCAGTGACGAAAAAATAGCGCAGCCAATCAAAAACATAACGCGCATCGGCCACACTCTCTCTAGACGCACTCTGGCCTGGGGATTGTTGACCAAACGGAGACTCCAGAGGTCACTAACTTCTATTACTCCCTACATTGCTTCGACCGAACACAATACACGTGTAGAGAAACAACTTAGGTATTCGTGTCGCGCTTGACCACCTCCTGAGTTTAGGCTTCATATTATCAATACGGCTAGCGTGGCAGCAGAAACTGCATCCACTCTAACCATCATTATGTACTAATCGGGAGAAATAAATAGTTCAGGTAAAGTTCAGCGGACCTGAAAAGTATAAAAGAAGAGTGCGTATTACGTTTTCGGAGTGTAAGTCTGTATGCGTGTACTTGCATTGTGGGCGCAACGCACTATTCATCGTTTTTTAAACCGCGCTCTCTGCAACAGATGCTTCGGAGGAAAAAAAACATAGCAGAATGTGTAATTACTTCAGATTCATTCTCCATAACCTCTAATCACCAACACGAAAATTCGTCGTTCCCAGAGCGAGCACGTGTTGAGCAAATTGCTTATGTCTGGATCAGTGTTCTCGCCAATAGACGAATACTCGGGAAATACCTGGAGCAAGTCACTAGTGTTCGGGATTCGCTGTGCGATTGCTCGGGGTTCGCCGAATAACGAATGTGTGGAGCCACCTTTCCCGAAGTCTTTCTCGTTACAAACGATTCCCTTTGATAGTGCATTCGGCACGATTCGATGTTAGGCAAATCCTTCGCTTATTCGCACACATATTTTTGGCGCTGTATGTAATTGTGAATGTTATATTTCTAGAATGTGGTAGAAGAGTCGAAATGAACGTTCATTCACGTGATGAATTATTTTTTAATCGGCCAATAAAACATGACAATTCTTTCCATTGCCGTAGATTTAGGTTTGATACTACAGTTTTGAACAAAAAATGACTAAAAAACCCGAGGGGATTAATAAAAAATAAATTGGATTTAATCACCTTTGTTTCACATGACGTGATATAAAAATATCAATAATGAAATAAATTAAGTCAAAACTGCTTTATGATAAGTTTTATTTGAATTGTGTTGAATTATGGTGATTAAAAAGTTATTTTAAGAGTTGTTTATAGGAGCTTAATTGGGGTACACAATTTTTCACTCCAAGAGTTATAAATTCAAGATAATGTTGGTAGGGAATATGTAACAGGCTACCAGTAAAATACACCACTTTTCCCTCGTAACAGGTTTAGGAAGAAAAAAGTACAATAGTACAAGTGTCTGACTCACTCTAACTATCCATCGTTAATATCAATTTCATTTTTATCCATCTTTACAATAAGCATTCTAATAGCAATAAAAAGCAATGTCCTCAGTAGTCGAAATAATACTTGCACCACTTATCCCTCTACCAAATAATTATGATTCTAGCAAATGAGCAAGTTAATATATACCTCACTATTCCATCTAATAGATTTTACAATGGAGAATAACAATAAGAATAATGGTATGAACTTAACTCAAATTTAATATAAAAAACAGTTACACCACTTTCCCTTTCACAGATTCATATTTTATTGGATTTAAAGATCCTTCACCATCACTAGAATAATGCTAAAAGTAAAAACAAGAGCAAGTTAATAATACATTAAGAGGGGATAAATAAAGAAGAAATGTTTGTATTTGGTGACTCTCTTTATTGACACTGAGAAAACACATACAGTAATTCAACTTGCACATTAAAAAATAATAGAAACACCAAATCCCAGTAAAAAAATGAATGTGGAAAATCGAATACAATTTACTCAACTGAAAATATGCTTAGATAATTACATTATCTAAGTTTAATTCATTAACACTCCAGTGGTTTGTAGTTCAGTGGAACGTCATTGGTCGCAAGGAGCATAATGGTGCTCAATCAAAATTTTGTTGCCAAATAAAGGTTTTTCTTTAAATTTAATAATAAGTTTATTATTCATTAATAATTTACTTTTCACTACTGTCACGTTTTTCAGTCACAGAGAATACTTTCACAATCTTCATCAGTTTCTCTCAACCTCTGTTAATTTGTTCAGTCATTTTCAGAAATCGTTATTTACATTCATTTTTTATATTTATTGAAAGTGACAGAGCTTAATAACTATTACACATTTATATTACACTCAGTAATAACGGCCGAACAAATTATAACGAGAGGTCACATGGTACACAATGGTACTCCAAACATACGCAGGTTATCGAAGCTAGTACTTCAACATACTTAGAAATTACTCCTTTCACAAATGTTTACTTTCAATAAGTTCAATCAGACTTCACAGAAAAGTAATTCCATTACACACATAGGACACAGCAAGATAGCTTCCCCATCATGCCACACATAACAGAATGTTGAGTTCTTTAATTAGCTTTATATGATTGTTGTCGGTTTTTTTTCTTTACGGCTCGTCGACATCATAGGCCACTAGAGCCGCAGCTTTATATGGTTTCATTCCTCCAATCCTATGACTCGTAGGGGATGTCTTCTGTGATTCTGTGAATTCATCAAAATGTTATATTATACCACAGAATTGAGTCATCTTAAAACGATGACGATTAATATACATCATATCACATAAATATTTTTCTCTCAACCACCAGATGTCTTTGGGAAGTTCGAAAGTAGAGTCTGCTTCATAGTTAATCCACGTATAGGTACCCAACACTTCCGACCTACAGTACATCTGGAAAACAAAACAATACGAAATTAACAATGTTTACACTACCTGTACATATTAAACAATGAAAAATTCAATAATACGTCCTCCGACATTTCAACACCAAAGCATCGAAACACAAGGCACTTGGCACCTCTCAATAAATGTAAAAAAACTGAACTACTGTTAACATTACTGTTATTAATGTGAACATTAACGTTATATTACAGTTAACATGATTATTTATATATTTATTTACATTTGGACCTAGGTGTTTACAATTTTTCAATTCTTGATGCGTGCAAAAAGGAAGTGTAGCTGGTCTTGTTTGCACAATGCCATAGTCTACTAATATTTAGTAATAACTATGCCCACAACAAAATCTAAATAGAAGCGCCATGTTGAAATTGGCAATTCACATTTGTAAACAAACATAGGCTTCATTCTTTTGCGTTGCTTCCTTCTCAGTAGATGCGCCTCGCTAATTGGTCAGAGTACAGAGAAGCGGCAATATTGCCTCGCCTTCAATCGGACATTCCGAAACTTTCCGATGTTCTCTCGGAATGAAACGAATCCTTCTCGAATGGCTTAAGCTACAGACACATTTGCGTCTGAAGAGCGGAGCGTTTTTTTCTGCCGACTTGTGTTATCTTATAGGCAAAGACACATCTAGCGGTCGCGGAGCGATTTTTCGCACGCTGCTTCCTGCGCGACCTTTTTGCCTGCTGAGGTCACAAGTGTTAATAGATATGTATACTGAGAGAAGCGAGTAAGACGGCGGCTAATTCCTTTCACGGTGCTTTCCTTTAATTTCATTTCCTTGAATTTCTACGGACTGATTACTAATTATATCAATGTTCATACTAATTATTGCAACACTGAGAATTTGTTCTAGTGCTTCCTCACATCTTTATAAAAAAAGCTTTTCGCATCCTTTTTAGTGGAGCTGGTTTTTCTGAAGCTTTTATTTTCGTGTTTTACTAGTTTTGACTTCTTAGTGTTTTCTTCTGTTTGTATTGTAGTCTTTTCAGATTTTCGTTATGTAATTGTCTAAAATTTTGCGTGGTTTTAGTTAAAAAGAGAGAAATGCTCATTTTTGCACCTTCATTTTGAAGCTTTATATTTAAATTATTTGTAATATTTGTTCCTGAGTTTGAGTTCTATGTCGTACTATTTTTGTGAAGTCATTGAATCTTTATGTAATATTGTGAATTTGCATTGTGTTGTGTTTTTGATTGTGTATCTGAAACGAAGTAAACACGACTTCCTAAAAATCTAATAGAAACTTGTCGAGTAGAGAAGTTTCAAAATATTGGGTAATTTTGTCTGTACAGTTAGCTTTTAATTATCAAAATTATGTGAAATTAACAATTTTTGAACATCGATGAAAGGTTGTCCTACAATTGGCATTATTTAAAGCGTTAATTAAAAATTTGTATTACTACGTAATATTAACTGTTTTTAAACAAATTATTGAGTCAATCATGTTAAGTATTTTGGAAGGTAGTTATCTATCAATAATTATTGATAAATTACATGGTATGAGTACATTTTAAAAGGAAATTATATTTGAATTAAATAATTATGTAAGTATTATACTATTAACGNTTCTAAAAACGTTCATCAACTTGCTATAGTAAGATTTGATTAATCTTCAATAAATAATCGTAGTTATTAGATTATTTTCGGTTCAAAATGTATTTCAAACGAACGGTGGCCGCAACCATAGACGGCGGTGAGAAAGGAAGAGGAAGAAAGCTTTTCGACCGTTTGGAAGGAAATTACTCATTCCAATAATAAATTTAAGCAAAAGTTGTTGAAATGCATTTGTCTTATGGAAAATAACACGCGGTTCTGAGGAAGAGAGCAACGGAAATTCGCGCATCTTTAGAAGAGAAAAGAGGTCGCGTTAGTGCGAGTCGAGACTTGCTGTGACCCAGAGTACAAAAGGTTTATCATTTTAAAGGAATACGAAAGAGCGTGGGAGTCTAAGGGTGTGCGCAGCGACCAGTGTTTGGGGGCTGGCTATCAGATGTTCCAGGGTGGAAATTTTAAAGGGTGGACGACGTAAACAAACATTACGTCTTTGAGGTTAAATCCCGCCTCGTGAAAACCGATTCAAAGTTGAAGGTCGCGAGAAGCTCATTGAGAACCAGAAACTTCGAAAATTCAGCTCATAGGTTGGCCCTGCGCGTACGCAATCAAGTCAAATTTGGCCACTGACAAGTGACGTCGCGAAGAGGGGATTTCGACTTCATTGGAAGAATCAGTCATGTGACTGTTCAAAACTTCAGATCGTGGATGGAGATGGTAAGCAACGTATTGGAAGGAAACCCATTTAAGGAACAGCAAAATCAAAATTGAGATCATCATCTAGCATTTTACAGTCGAGCTTCACGTATCATCTTACAGCTCTTACCTTACAGCAGAAATCTTACAACAGTTTTTTTTCGTTCAAGATTCACGTTCTATCAGAGAGAGCATTTTTGTTCTTGCTTCTAGTTAGAAACTCACTTTGATGTTATTCGCTCAGATGCTGAGTTTTATTTAGAGGCTTTCGGAGATTTTTCGGTGACAGTCACTCGATAAATCTTTTTACTGAACTTTGAGAGTCATTCGATAAATCTTTTTACTGAACTTTGAGACGCAGGATGTTCTAACGCAGAACATTGTGTTGTAACAACAACATTGTTCGACATCCAGCCGAGTCGACATAGGGGTTTCATGATCTTCATTCGGTCCGAAAGCACCGCGGTCGTTCGGTAATGAAATAAGTACGGGGAATCCCGGAAACTACGAGGAATTCCGGAATCTACGAGGAAACCATTTCGAGGAATGGGCCAGGTTTTCTGCGAGTGATGACTTTACCCATTCGAGCAACAACCCGAGCCGCCAAGGACCTGCCGTTATGCCGTCTGGGAGTCGGCTCTCCATTCACCATTACGTCTGATCGATCTGTTAACTTATAAGGAATCACGTAGAGTTGGTTGCATCCAAGTGTAGATGATAGGCGCATTGGAGAGAAGAAAAGCGAACTGATTGATTAATGATGGAAGTCCAAGCATGAAACTCTTGAACTCTATTTTAATTGAAAATTATGGGCAGTAATAGTTAAAGAGCTAATGAACTCTGATGGTATGGTATTGTTTTTGAGCAAAGGTTGTTTTGTTTTTGTTCTTGATAAGAGAAATTTAATGAATAATGTGTCTTTTTGAGGGATGTAAAGTGTATTATGTGGGTTATGTTTTTGTGATTAAAATTAATGAGTTAATTTGTTTATGACGCGTTTTCCTTTGTAAGGGACCCCAGTATGAGTTTTTCCTTTAATTAAAAAAAAGGCACGAATCCAGATAAAAAGTAACTAGCCATGGGGACTGTGATCTTGGGTGAAAGGGTGTGGATCATTACTCTATTATTATTTTTTCCCATTTTCATTTTCGTTTTATTCCATTCTAAAATTTTGGTTTTGTTACTATATATATATATAGTGGCAGAACGGGGTTGGAAGACTTTAATAATGAAAAAATAAATTTGAAATGTAAATGCCTCGGCTAACTCTTCTCAGGGTTCCACAATATTTATGGGGTTCGATTCTTATCAGAAGGAAAAGGACCATGCAATGGTTCCACTTAAGGATAACGCAAGACAAATAAATCCATTAATAAAAGCTATTTTAATTGCTAAAAACATCCCTTAAGCAAATAAATTTCCCCCAAAAGACACAAATACCAATATCGTCGTCATTTCACAATGACCTTAATGCGGAAGTGACATTATCACTACCAAACACAATCAGAAATTCCCCGAAAAGACACAAATACAAATTGTTATCATCTACAAAAAAACATATAAACTAACTTACACTAAATTTAAAATCTGATCTTCTTTAATTAACTATTAATCTCTTTTGATCTAAAACAAATTAAAATGGCTTTGAGATCGTTACCATTTTAATTTAATTAACAATAAATTTCCTTTTCTCTTAACAAAAACAAAACACTGACTTTACTCATGGCATGATTCATTTATAACTACAGTCTGTCTGGGCACTAAGTTATTCTAAAGTCCGTGCCTTTCTTACGTAATTCATGCCAAGACGCGCAAGCGCAATACGGTGTTGGTTTATACAATTACCAACAGACGTACCATACCTCTCAAGATGACCAATTACCGCCGCTAAGTAGGGTCCTCCCGGAGATCAGCCCCTCAACAGTCTGTGAGCCGTCAGCTTCTCGCTAAAAGCCTCCAATGGACACGTCAGCAGCGTCAACTTCTATGCGAAAACTCTTCAAGATCTGAGTTGCGAATAGCGCGCGAACAACTGTACGATCTGTGCGCGATCAGAGCGGCATCTGAGCAGTACCAGAACGGCTACAAAAACTTTAATGTAAGCCCGACGAAAAACTTAAATGTCAGCACGACAAAAAACTTCGATGTCAGCTGAACACATCTGATTACTGCTAAAAAATCTGTATGAGCGAGCTGCTACATGAACTCCTCCGAAAAACTTGTATGTGAATTAACACATCTAGCGCTGCCGAAGAAATCTCTATGAGCGAGTTGCTACATGAACTCCTTCTGAAAAAAGTTAGTCTGTGAAAGCGAAAAACTTCGATGTGAGGAAGCTACCACCTGAGCTCCTCCGAAAAACTTGTACGATCTGCGAGACGTGAGCTACGTCAGCTGCGTAAAAAAACGATGTGAGCTGTGAGTTCAACACATCTAAGCGCCGCCCGAAAAATCTATGTGAGCTGTGAGGACGAAATTTGGATTGTTCTGCCTTAAATGGGCTCCATCCCTTCTTTCTTCCGAAAATCTTCAAAATTTTGAATGTCACGTGGTCGAAAACTCCCAATACCGAAATGATTTCCCCTTCTTACGCCTTGATTCTCATTGGAACGTTTAAAGGGCTT
>NNCF01126466.1:183151-194179 GCA_002313205.1 Laupala kohalensis
GATTTAATGCAAATGTTTGAAGTAATAGTTATAATTAATGTGCAATAAACACAACAGCGACTATTTTCGTATTTTATAAATAATAGAAAAAGACCCACTATACATAGATGCCAATATACAGTAATAGTTAAAAATACTTACATAAGAAATAAATAACATCGTACGAAATTTTTAAGGACGATTGCGATATATTATATAAAAAAGGTGTTCTGTAAGGTTAAAGACACATCTGCGTTTTCTCCGCTTCGCCCAGCTCCGCTTGTGCAATATTTCACTAAACTCAGGGTGGCTTTAGAGGTAGGAGCATGGACCCTCCCAAGAATTTTTTAAAGTTACAGAGCAAGCTATCTTGTTTTCCTAGAAGTTTCCAATAATACAGTGGAATATTGTCAGGTTCAATTTTAGATTTAGGATCCAAAATTGTATTTCAATTTTGTATTAATTTTACATTATTGACAGTTTTACATTACATGTTTCATTTATTTAACTATTAGTCCATAAATGGAATGTAGCAGGTTCATACTGCCAGTTCCACAATGATGTATTCTACCATCAAGTAACTGATTTTCCAATCATCAAAATACTATACTTAGCAATAATTATATAGTAAATATTTCTATTCTACTAAATAGAATATTGTATGTATAGAAATGTTAACTCAAGATTCTAGATTGAATTTAATCCCTAGCTCAAACATCTTTTACTTATTTACAACATTTTTACTTGGACAAATACAGTTCATATTTCCAGGTGTAGAATTTCTTTTTGTTTTTGTTAGTGGAGCTCATTACAATGATGTACATAGTTTATAAAGATAAACACTTACTTCTTCACTTGTCCTTACTAAAATTGGCTACAGTTATTACAAGTGAAACATAGTTTTATATGCATGATTCTTTATTGTATATCGAGATTTGGTGTTGATAGTATACACGTTATTGTAAAAAGAATATGTAGTCATACTATCCAGTTTTTGATTTATTAAATCACATTATGGCCTTTTTGGCTACATGGTGATCATCAGCTGTTACAAAAATAAACAATATAGAAAAGCAATTTAGTGATTGACATATTAGATTTGACCAAAAATTATGTAATATATTGAAACAATTACTACTAGCCACAAAACATAAAATTAGAAAGAAATGCTGAAAATACAATAATTTTCAACCAGGAAAATCAAATTTACAAAATAACAAATATGTATAAAAGCAATATTGGCAGAGACAATATAGGCAATTTCCTAGACGTATATGATTTTGGGGGTGCCAAAAGAAAGAAACAGACAAATTATAACAATTGGAAATTAAGTTTGTTTTCTAAATGTGTTGCTTCTTTTAATGTCCTCTAAAAACTGTTTTTAGGGTTTTTGTTGGATCAGCAAAGATTCCCTACATATTTAAAATTAAGTTTTAAGTGTTAATGGGTTTCTTTTAGGGTTTTGGATTGTTATATTGTTTATACTACATTCTACCTTATGTCGCGTGGCGATACAAGCAGCGGCACTCGCGTGGCCATTCAAACGACGCGCCATGCCAAACCTGGTGACTCAGCTCGTTACGGTTATATAAACCCGATGCTTGTAAATAGCTACGGATCCGTCTATGCTTTCTCGTCTCTAGCCACGAATCCTAGTCGTAACTGGCCATACCTCCACGGTCCCAGCTACGAATCCTAATAGACTTCTCAGTTCCTAGCTACTCCTCCTGCGAGCAGATAGTCCTTCTGGTCCTAGCTACTCTCGTCCTAGTTGCCGAGAATAATTCACGTCGGCTATTG
Source organism: Laupala kohalensis (assembly GCA_002313205.1). NCBI lineage: Eukaryota > Metazoa > Arthropoda > Insecta > Orthoptera > Trigonidiidae > Laupala > Laupala kohalensis. The sequence continues at coordinate 184,931 of NNCF01126466.1, forward strand.
CCGTTTACATGGGCAGTTGGAGCAAGTCACTAGCGCGGGGACCCCGCAAACCGGAGCTCTGGGTCTTCTCTCTGAAGGAACCATGTAAGTGTACGTCTGAACCAAATAAGCTACTGTTGCCACAACTGGACTAATCCCTTGTTCTCCCTTCCTCTCATCCTTCATGTCACTCTGAATTAGGGACTAGTTCGAGGTCCAAAGCGACCGCTTAACGTCAGAGGAGGGTCCATTAGCGAGTGCCCAACAAATCCCCCCTCTCCTCACGACACTTATAAAAATAATAATAATAAAAAACAATAATGTATAATTATTACTATATTATCTAAATACTTAAAATATGTGTGTATAAAATCTGCTCTCAAAGGGAGCTATTTTTACTACTGCCTAGGGGCACCAAACTTTTTAATCTGCCTCTGACTGTGATTTACAATTCTCAAAAAGTAGTTCATCCTCCTCCAGTAAAATTGCACTGCAGTAAAACATTGTTGAAATATTATGTCTGCATAACTTTTGTATGGGATTGAATAAATCCAAAGAAGTGTAGTATTCTTTAGACATACAGTATTTTCCCCTCTTCATATCTCACGGTCTCTGACATTTGTTCTTGGTGAGCAGTATAAGGAGTTGAATCTGATTTTTTCACAGTACCTCTGATGATCATACACAATGTTTTTTCTAATGGTATTAAAAGTTGGGTAAGATAATTTTGTATTTCTGGTGAAATATTTGTAGTTGAACATTAACTTTTCTACACTTGCAAAAGATAAATTTTCATGACTGCAACAAGTTTCAGAAGTTTTTTAAAAATTCCAGCGATTCTGAGAATTTCTCTTATTTTCAGTTTTAGAAGTGACTTTTCCTATAATCCTTCGATGCAGAAAATTGTTTGGCAAAATAATTTTCACTGTTTCACACCCTTTAAAATACTTGAGTAATGGTAACATTTTTCCTTCTTTTCATTTATTTGATTTGATGCTGTACAGCAATAAAACCTTTTTTTATTTTCTTTCCAATGCTTTCCATGTTATAAAATTACTTATGGAAATTCTCTGGTTTTGTACTTTTTTTTTTTGTATTTAAACTGTTGTCAGTTTTCAGGGAAGAAAAGTTGCAGGCTATTCATATTTGGTGGGAAAGGCAGACAAGAAAAAACAAAATACTGCAGCATTGTACACCAACCAAAAGCCATGACCCTTTTCCTTTTTTTTTGTATCGGATTATAAATCAATCCTTTTCCTTTCTCTAATTGTTTTGTTAACTGTGTTAAATCTATTGATATATTATTACTTTTTATTAAGTTTTACTTTGAAAACATTGGAAGGGCAATTAAAGGTGAAAATATTTTATTTCAAATGCTACTACAATTAACGTCCATTATATAATTTATTTAATTATTTAATTTCATTCTAAAATTAATTTGTAATTATATAACATCAATTTTGCACCCCTAATTATTGCTCTTTGGGACTAATTTTACTCCTAGCCACCCCCACCTCCCCAATAACTTTGTTACTTGTCCTCGGTTGGAACCCTGTTGTGTACCTTTAGAGATTTATCTTGGATGGGCAACATTTTTGGCCAAGATTGTTCAGTTATTAAATAAAACAACCTTACTACACAGACCAATTAACTAACTATTAAGGAGACACAACATTTTGACCCCCACAAGATTGTTAAAGACAACAATTACCAAAAACCTGTGATATCTAGTTTAGTAAGTATTTGTAAGTATTCTGCCGTTTTGTGGTAGAAGTTGAGCAGTGTCTGAAACTAAGCTTAAAGATAGGCCAGATCTATGGGGGCAGGGGGGGGGAAGAGGAAGGGCATGAAACAGTAAATTTTTAATACTATCAGCTGTGGAAGTTATCAGCTATAGTTATTTTATAATTGATTATGTTTTTCTTCCAATATATTTATACTCTCTTGCACTTTATATTCTCTCTTCACCACATTTCTGAGATAACATTTGTTGACAAGTCCCAAAAATGTATGAATGTAAGTATAGGAGATAAGTCATGTGAAGAAACCCAGGCTATATGCACAGTAGCCTCGTTTGATGGTGTGAATGCATAAACAATGTCCTCCACCTCACAACAGTCTCAGTTGAAACAGTTATAATGTGGTGAGGGGTGAGGGATTGCCCCCTCCCCCATCAACAATCTGGGCAAAGAGTTTCATTTCAAAACTGGTCTCCTGTACTAAAGGAGTCAAGTTTTACAAAATCTTTTTGGAATAAATATATTAGCATGTATATTAAGCAACATATTTACAATTTAACTTATGTTATGTAATGAGGTACTTACTGGTAAATCAAGAACTTTCAAGAGATGGGGGTTAAGCTTGCCTGTATAGAAATAAATGTAGTTCCAGTCCTGGCTGAAAGGATGATAATATGCTGTTCTTTATAATTGACTAGTTCATTGTAATAATTTATTTTAAAAAATTTACCAAAGGTTTTCAATATTGGATGTGGGTCTATTAGAGTCAATGTCATTCGAATAAACTTTGTTTTATATAAATAAATAAATTAACTGTATTATCAAATGCAGTTAATAACTGCATATAAGCACATGGGAGATCATCAACTAAGTTACAGAAACAAGCAAGGAATCATCCCATCAATTCTGATTAAGGGTCCAAGGGCAGTGGCAGATTTAATATTTATAAAACAAGTTATTTAAGAAATATATATCATTATCTATTTATAATTCCAAAATGAATCATAGTCATTACGTGCGGTAAAAATTCAAAATTAATAATAACAAAAGTATTAATGACATTTCTGCCTATGTGAAAATCTGCCTCTACCCGAAGGAAAACAGGAGAAAGACCTGGGCCAAGATAACATACACAATGATGCCAAGGTTGTGTACAGTTAGAAACAAAATATTATGAATCAAAAAGAATATATTTACATGAAGAGAATAATTTAATCAGTACTTAGAGTAATATAACATTATTTTATAGCATTATGTTATAACATACAATAATGTTATAGAGAGGAATTACAGTTTTTACAGTGGTTGAGTAAATATGCCATATTTAAGTGAACCATTGACTAGAAAGGGACATAGAGAACTAATAACTCAAAAGAAAGGCATCAAGTAATTAAGTATCTCACATAGAGATATACATCAACACACAGAGACAAGATTTTGAAAAATATCTTTTAATTCAGCTTTCAAACAAAATTTGAAGATGACTAAATGAAATAGATATAAAATTTATTCACTAAATGAGAGAAATCTCACCTTCAGGTTCAACTAATTGGAGTGATTAATCAAGTGGAGTGATTTCTTTGATTTAGAAAGTTTGACATCGGGTCAAATTTTTCTCTTCTAGTTTTCAGAATATACCTATATCTCAGAAGTAAAAAGTATATGTTTTAATAAACTAAGTGCATGGTTTTTTTCTAAGTCACTTACAATATAATGATTTGTTGGAGGGAAGCAGTAAAGGGACTAATATTTGGTTATTAACTATTCTAGAGTGTTCTAAACAGTACTAAGTCACAACAGGACAGGCAACCACGGGCGTTGTGCATATCATACTCGCCTTCCACCTCTGGTGATACTAGTTTAAGCCCTTTCTGATCCAAGAAGAATTTGTGATGTTGGACAAAATGAGGGTCACAGCAGATTTTCTCGGGGTACTCTCGTTTCCCCTGCCTTTCATTCCACTACAACATTCACTCACCATCATTCACCGTCATGTCATTCATGTATCATCCACCCCATGGAGGTGCATCAGGAAGGGCATACAGCACCCTTACAATTTCCCTAAGCAAATTTACTTTCTGTTACTTAGTACAGATACAAATGAGGTGCAGAAATAATTCTGAAATCTTGTATGGACTTCTTAGCATTCTCAAGGTGAACATGACATTGCCTTTTAGTTTCTCTCCATTTTATCAGTAATTCAAAATCAGAATTATTTTATAGTGAATGTTTTTCATGTATTCTAATTTTTTTTTGTATTTTGTACTTATTAATTGTTTAGTCTAAAAAATTTATAGTTCATTAACAATCATGTATATTTATAACTAGAGCTTTGAAAAAAAATATCACAGAAATATTTAAATGCTGCTGCTTGTATTATAGATTACATACAATATTGCATCATATAATGATGTTAACGTATTCATTTTTACAGATAATTGGTTTTCTAAAGGATCCAAGAAATGTGGTTTGGAGGGTAAGACAACTTTCATAAAAATAAAGAAGAATTGGATTCTTGACCAAAAACACCGAACATTGAGTGCTAATGTCTGTGGACATAATTGGTTGCCTGCAGAAATTATTACAACAATTTTTGACTGAATAATTTATTAATAATTTTTAGAGTCACACAACAGGATGGTATCTTTGGATATTTAGAATGGAATCCAGAAATGTAGTTGTTGTTTCTACAGTTGTATCCTTGAAATATGGGTAAAATACTGCAAAACATCTTCACAAAATAGATTGTAGACAAGTCTCACATGACATCTTAGTTTTTAATGGTTGACCCATAGTTTTGTGAAGATGTTTTGCAGCACCTTACCCATGTTTCATGGATATTGGAAACAAGAGTTTCTTGGAATTTGGAATACATAGAAAGAAAAAATTAATGAATTGATTTATTTATCCACAAAATTTGACAAGAGTTTTGACCAGGGATGTAGAGTCAATTCAGTGATGAAAATATATTTATTGTTTACAAAAGAATGTATATTTGCTTAACCAAAAGTTTGTCTAACTTGTACGAACCACAAAATCATGATTGTCCTACATTTAATACATCATAGGGTCCCATGAGAAAAAAGAAAAATACATCATAAGATTTTGTGTTTTATAAGGAATGATGCTCCCACAACCAAAGTAGAACAGGAAAATTTCTTCGACTTACTTTTGCAGCACTGGTGTTTAAATTCGGTACTTTAGGTCCATTTCATTTCAACCAATGTCAACAAAATTAACCCTCCTAAATACAAGAAACTTTCTGGAATTTGTTCCTTGTGTGATTTCAAAATTGTATTTTTACAAGTATTTTCGATTTGCTTCTCCAATACCTAACCTATCGCAAGAAGTGTTTGATTGAGGAATTCTACTAATTCTGTTAGGATGAACTTGTAATTCTGTAAAAGTTACATTGATGCTCTGCACCTACTAATTAATATGGAATGAATCATAAGGAATTCATTAAGTATATTAATTAGTAGGTGCAGAGGTCTTTTTGTTTTCAGCTCCAAAATTATTCAGATGATGAAACAGCCCTCACTACCTCCCTCAAACCACCTAGTATCAACCACACCATCGTGGCAGCTGCAAGGCAGCAGAGGTACTGCTGGTCAGCAATGCTTCCATGTAGTGGTATGGAAGGTATGATCTGAAAGTTTAAAAGTATAAAACAAATAATGTAAAACTCTAAGTAATAATATTATTATACTTTATACTACTATGGCTAAGAGATGCAGCCGTAAGGCACTAAGTCAAAAGGAAAATATGAAAGACAATGATAAAACCTTGCAATGGCAATGTTGTAGGCAAGGTGGCCTAAGAAAATGAAAAAAAAATCTAATTAAAAATTTGGAACTGAAAATATTTTGATGTTCCAGTTCTTGTATCTCATGAGCCAGGTTTCAGAAAATTCAGTGTCATTCCCAGAGTGTGATAAACTACTTTAACAAATCCTCACCCTAAAACCACCCCTGGTTCAGTATAGATTTGATGTGCATGGGTGAATTGTATTCTTTGTTTTACTGATAGAACTTTCTCCAGGTTTTTCAGGTGTCCCTTGCCTATTCAATAAAGGTTTGTCAGATGCTCAAGTAGTGATACGTTCTTTTGTTTATATTACATTGTTATTTACACATAAGAATCAGTAAGTGCTAGATGCAATATAATTTCTTTTTTACATTTATGTTATAAAAATAGTTTTATGAGATAATTACCCTGGAGGTGAAAATGCAGACAAGTGAGAGATCCAATTTGAGATCTCGTTTACAGTGGTTGCATGGGTGCTGAAAGCTATCCATCTACAGGTGTACACAATTGGGTGGTATGGAGATGAGACTGTTAACTGGAACATGACTCGAAAGACTTAAGAGGACAAAACAATTTTTAAATACAGTAGGAGGATAACAGAATTTTTTTAAGTTAATTTTTCAGAGTTTTTGTTCCCTTCCTGCTTCGGTGTCTTGGTTTCCCCCTTAGCTCGACAGTATGGAAAAGGGTGAGGGAGATGAGGGACTGAAGACACTCACAGATCAGTCTCCAAGACTGCCAGAATCCAGTTCATTGAGGGCATGTGGGAGAGGATTGGAATATGCTAGAGGAATAGACCTTCTCCAGTCCCTTCAGTGAGCATGTAAGAACAGCAAAGATTTCTGCTTGATAGATTGCGAAGTATTTTTCGGGCTACCATTTATTTTTCCTTGAAGTTTAACAGAAGTTCCATACTAGAGCTATCTGTGTAGAAAACAAGATGGTTCTTGGTCAGCAATGGATTGTAGCCATCATTCGTCTGACTGAGAGCCCAGATCGCCGGAAGCGGCTTGTGGAAAAGGAATGCCGTTTCCATGATGGTCTCATGTCCGGGACTGATCCCTTAAGCCCTCATCTGTAATGAGAATATGACGTACCATGAGAGTACTCCTCCTCCAATTCCCGATGCTAGCTAGTCGGAAGAACGCCATCAAAGCTGGGGAGAAAAGCGTTGATCTATTAATCGTAAATTAACGAAGTTAACATTTTGTTTAACTTTTAAGTTCGTTTCTAATGTCATTAATGGTTTTATTAACTTTCGTTTCATTTCTCTTTTCGTTAACTCATGTCCTTTAATTTTGTTTTTAAAGCAGTATTCCCACTGTGGGAGGCGCGGTGCGTCTGGTCAGATATTTGTCTCATTTCGCATCATTGAAACGGACGATGCGTTATCCGGGGTGTCCGTCCTTTTCCGTGAACTGTCGATAAATTCTCGGACATAAATTCAGGCTCTTGCCCCACTGAATATCGAGTGTTCAATACCTCAGTCTGGCCTGAGATTCCCAGACTATGCCCCCCAGGGGGCTTACATCTAGTAAGTACGTGTTTGGCGAACACGGGGCCCCGAGCTGTGTCTGGCATTGCTTCCACTTACTTGTGCCGTGCTCCTNTTTCGATCCCGACGCTATTAGAGCTAGGTTATCTTTCATTTTCCTCTTCTTCTCTTTCCTCTATTTCTTCTTCTTCCCCTCCCCCAGGGGGCTTACATCTAGTAAGTACGTGTTTGGCGAACACGGGGCCCCGAGCTGAGTCTGGCATTGCTTCCACTTACTTGTGCCGTGCTCCTTCCTTTATCTATACTGACCTCCCTTGATCACCTCTTGTTCCTTTCGATCCCGACGCTGTTAAAGCTAGGGTCTCTTACACTTTCCCCTTCTCTTTCTTCTTCTTCTCTTCTTTCTTCTTTCCCCCGCAGGAAGCTCAGTTTCGAGAGAGTATGGGCTTGGCAAACCCACGGTTCCGAGCTGGGGACTGGTATTGCGCCACCAGTCCTCGGACACCGTAGGCTTTGGACATGCTTCAGCGACCACCATTGGCGCGATGGTGAAAAGTTGCATGTTTTAAAGGGCGGAGATCTTGCCTTCGTTGGCCGGGTCGCGAGGAAGGATTAAACCTATAAAAAAACCCTCAACCTCAAGGTGTGTTACGCGCCGATGAGGTGAATGGGTGTTGAGGACAAACACTCACTAGCGAACAACCTCTGGGGCAACTGCCGCACCTCAGTTGAGCAAGGCTTAGTGGCGTGATGCGGGGGCTCCACGTCACCGGACATTTATTTCCTCCGAACTCGTGGGACAAAATGAAAGATTCTTGTTTTCCCCTGCCTTGCGGAGTGGGCGAGCCGCAGGGTAAGTACCACGCCTTAGGGTCTTCGAAGCGGCCGAGGGTTGACAGCCCTCCCACTTCAGAATGCACAAAGTCAAAGTTACAGAGCATTCCTTATGAGAATGTTTTTCTACTTATGTCACTTATCAACGGAACCTTCGAAAAGGTATCACCTTTTTATATATTTAAAGGCCTAGAAAGTCTCGCTGGTACGTTAAAAAATATAAAAAGATTAAGAAACGGAACAATGCTGCTTGAAACAAAAACAAGCAAACAAGCATTGAAACTACTTGATTGTAGTATGCTTGGCGAGTTCCCTGTGAAGTGCGAACTCCATGCTGCACTTAATCGCAGCAAGGGGGTCGTACGTTGCAGGGACATAATGGAAATGGCAACAGACGAACTTGTTGCAGAATGGAAGGCTGACCATGTAGTTGAGGTCAGTCAGATCATGAGGAAGGTAAATGGTGTTCTGGAGAAGACCAGTTCCTTCATCGTGACTTTTGACTGTCCTAAACTACCAAAGGATCTGAAGGCTGGATGGCTGAACCTGCCGGTCCGTCCCTTTATTCCGAATCCTCTGCGCTGTTTCAAGTGTCAGAGGTCTGGACACACGACAACATCGTGTAAGGGACGTGATACTTGTGGAAAGTGCGGGAAGGAGGCACACGAACCCGGCGTCTCATGCCCAGGACCTGCAAAGAGCATTAATTGCACAGGCAGTCATCCGGTATGGAGCAGGGAGTGTGTCGCCTTTCTCGAAGTAAAACAAGTGCAGGAAATAAAAGCTACGGAGAAGATCCCGTACGGTGAAGCGCGGAAGAAATACAGGGCGTTACACCCTGTATTTTCTACTAGTTACTCCACCGCAGCCAAGACTCCAAAACAGATGAAAACCGTATCCGTTCAGGCCGATTTCACTGACGTGTCTACGACAACGTCGTGCACATGTCAGTGCAAATGCGGAAAGAAAGATTCTTCAGTCGTTCCTGTTAAGTCACAACCACCAACAACAGTGCCTACAAAGAAACCTAATCCAAGAAAAACATCAAGTAGTATTAAACCTACCACCGTAACTACAAAGCCACAGACAAAGACAAAACATGGTTCTACGGCTAAACCCGTGAACCTTGTTGAATCTTTAAAAATATCGAAAACACCTTCCAAGAAATCGCAGAGACGTAAAAAGAACGTCTCTGTACTTTCTTCCTCCGAGTCTGAATGTGTAATTTCCGACGGTGACCCAGAAATGCACATTCACGAACCTGACCCCGGAGGCTCCAAACAGTAATAGCTTCCATACTTCAGTGGAACCTTAATGGCTATAGAACTCAACGTGAGGAGTTACAACTCTTAGCGCGTCGTAATCCGATATGTATCTGCCTACAAGAGACACACC
>NNCF01126466.1:194425-221623 GCA_002313205.1 Laupala kohalensis
CGACTGCTGAATTGTCTCTTTGAGGGAGAAGATTTATGCTTAATGAACACCGGGGGGATAACCCACTTCGCATTTGGCACGGGGTCATGGAATGCTATAGACCTATCGGTTTGCTCCCCTGAAGTTGCTGATATCTTGCCATTCGGGCAAGACGAAGAGCATTGCGGAATTTTAAGGAAAGTCCATCTCCAAAAAATCCCACCACATATCAGGTTGCTAGAGCAAAAGCGCGCAGAAACATCAAAGAATCCAGATCAACCTCCTGGAAAGAGTTTCTAAGCACCATTAAGAGAACATCGTCCACTAAAGTATGGGAGTCCATCCGAAAGATATCTGGAAGGTATTCTCGAGTCCCAATATCTGGACTCAATTATCAGGGTCGGGTTCTCACCAAAAACAGAGAAATGGCAACAGCAATGGCTGAATATTTTGCTGACCTAACATCTACAGCAAACTGCGATCCTGATTTCAAGAGAAAAACGGAAACGGCAGAGAGCACTTGTTTTGACTTTCGTTCCACCAACTGGGAACCCTACAACTCTTCCTTCTCTATGTGGGAACTTGAGTCAGCTCTAGCGACAGTCCGCAACACTGCTCCTGGCTCTGATTCAATTCATTATGAAATGCTGAGACAACTCGGTCTCAAGTCGAAAGAATACCTTCTGGATATCTTTAATCTTTCATGGTCCGAGGGAGTATTCCCTAATTCCTGGAAGGAAGCAACGCTTATCCCTTTATTAAAACCAGGTATGGACAAAACGAACATTAGTAGTTATCGAAGCATTGCCTTGACGAGTTGTGTTGGTAAAACTCTGGAGAGAATTATCAACCGACGTCTCGTCTGGTCTCTTGAACGGCATGACTTGCTGAGTCGATCTCAGTGTGGTTTCAGGAAGTTCCATTCCTCCCTGGACAACTTATTTCTCCTGGAATCAGCAATTCAAGATGCTTTCGTCCGAAGACAACATCTCATCGGAATATTCTTTGACATCGAGAAGGCTTACGATACTACTTGGCGTCATGGCATTTTACAACAACTCTATGCCTGGGGATTTAGAGGACGTCTTCCTCTGATGCTCATGTCCTTTTTGGATCAACGTTCCTTCCGCTATAGAATTGGAAGAGACACCTCGGATCTCCTTCTTCAAGAGAACGGTGTTCCTCAGGGCTCAGTCTTGAGTGTGACCTTATTTGCAGTGGCCATAAACAGCATAACGTCTGCTGTAAAGAATCCTGTTTTACACTCTCTTTTTGTCGATGACTTTGCTATCTTTTGTTCATCACAGAGTGTCACAGGTGCGGAGCGACAAATCCAACTCGTCCTGAATAGATTATACCACTGGTCGAAAACGACAGGTTTTCGTTTCTCTGCTGAGAAAACACGCTGTGTTCTTTTCAGTAGGAGACCAAGCCTTCTGGCAGAACCTCACCTCGCCCTGGGGAACAACGTTCTCAAATTCTATCCTTTTGTGAAATTCTTAGGTCTAATCTTTGATCAGAGATTGAATTGGATTGAACATCTAACAGACCTAAGAGCAAGAACATTAAAATCTCTGAATTTATTGATGTGCCTCAGTAGCAGGGAATGGGGCGCTGATCGCTACTTCCTGCACCAGTTTTATCGATTACTCATAAGATCTCGGCTCGATTATGGCTGCGTTGTATATAGCTCTGCTCGTGCAAGCTATTTAAAGAAGTTGGATAGTGTCCACCATGCCGGAATTCGACTAGTTACGGGAGCATACCGCACTAGTCCCATTCCGAGTTTGTATGTCGAGAGTGGCGAACCATCTCTTTCCCTCCGGCGGCAAATCCTCATGCTACGACACTTTTGCCACTTGCAAACCGTACCCGACAATCTGGTGCACAACGCGGTTTTTCACCCTTCCTCTTCTTCCATCCGTTTCTACAACAACAGAACGAAAGCAACCAAACCTTTTGGATATCGCTCCAAACAAATTTTAGAAACCTTAAATATACGCACACCTAATGTCTTACATCACGGTTTTAGTAAGTCTCCCCCTTGGGCTTTGCACAAGCCGAAGATTATTTTCGATCTTCTGCATCATGACAAGAAGAACACTCCAGCTCCGATGTTGAGGATATACTTTCAGCTAATCCTCTACAAATACCGGGACCGTATCCCTGTGTTTACCGACGGGTCGAAGCAGGCTGATGGTGTCGGCTGCTCCGTGGTATTTCCCCGTGAGACCAGTGGCTACCGTCTAGGCGACTTGTGCAGTGTTTACACTGCTGAGTGCTACGCCATATTGCGAGCATTGCGAACTACAAAGTGCTCCCGCGGATCACATTTCCTGATTTTTTCTGATTCTCTGAGTGCCCTCCAAGCAATCCAGAACATGTATGCAGCTGATAAGCTGATCCAGAACATCCAGGATGTACTTTTCACACTGCAAAGTGACGGAAAGAACATAATGTTTTGCTGGGTTCCTGGACACGTGGGTATCAGTGGAAATGAGAAAGCAGACGTTTCCGCAAAGGCGGCATGCCTCAGGAATCGCGTGGATTTCTCCACGATTCCAAAACGAGACCTACTAAATTTCGTCAAGATAAGGATTCTCAGTGAATGGAGCAATGAGTGGTTAGCTGTTGAAAGGAATAAGCTCCGACTTATCAAATCATGTGTTAAGTCATGGAGCAGTTCCTGTAGGCCAGCCCGGCGCGACGAGGTCTTGCTGACCCGCCTGCGCATAGGACATTGTCCTCTCACTCATAGGTATCTCTTACTACTTGATGATGAACCCATTTGTGAGGAGTGTAGCTGTTCTCTGACAGTGCGTCATCTACTAACTGATTGCAGAAGATACTCAAGTATACGGAGACAAATTGGTCTGGCTGCAGATTTACCAACCATTCTCGGGAATGAAACGGTTAATGTTAATAAACTATTGAATTTTATGAGTAGATCGGGGCTCCTCCCACAAGTTCTCGGGAGGGTTTAAAATTTGCATTCCCTTTTCATCTTTATTGTCTTCTTTGTTTTCATTGTTCGTTTCTGTAATTCAAAAATATGATATTTAGAAAATTGTTTTCCTTTTTTGCGAAATAATGTATTGGTTTTCTGTTTTCTTTTCTTTCATCTTTCTATTTAGATATTTGTTGATTTCAGGAGGGTTTTTTAGTGGGTATGGTCGAGATATTCGGCGAGTCCCACACACGGGGAAGAGTCACTACGGCTCTTCTCTATGGTGCAAAACTGCATTTTTTCCTACTTGCGTGGGCTCTAATGACCTTCGATGTTGGCGAGCCCTAAAGCCCCACAAAAAAAAGTAATTTAACGCAAAGAATTTACATGTACGAATTATTATCGAACTATAGATAATTCTGAGTACAGTGTTTGAAAATCATAATAGTTGAAAAAACACTAAATTCACGATTTATTGTTACAATAAACACGCTCCTTAGACAAAGCCTAGAGAACCTGTATAAGAAATCCGCCTCTACCCGAAGGAAAAACGGAGAAAAACCCGGGCCAGGATGGGGCTACAGAATTAATGTACACAACCGTGCCAAAGTTGAGTACACATAAAACTAAATTAATATGAGCCATACGGCAACACAACCATTAGTTAGTTCCGTATGTCCCTCTATCTTCCTTAACTTCCTGCATGACGTTTCCTTCTCTCGCCACCATTCCCATATTTTCAATTCTTCGTATTATTGATTAGTTGCAACTTCCTAATTTCTTCTCGGTCCTGATATAAATTTCATCTTTTATCAATTATTCCAACCAACCTTTCTTCCAGATCTTGCAAATCCTCCTGTTTTATAACTCTTAAACTCCCCCTTCTCATTTCTTCCCTAATTCCATTAACTGTTTCTTTGCCCCTGTAATTCTTCTGTTTCTTTAATTTCCTTCCTTAATATTCATTCTTTTTCATATGTTGTTCATACTTTTCCCAAAATTCCTCATACAATCCTTAATTGATTACTTTATTTTCCCGGATAGTCTTTTAAATTTATCGTCCTGTATAATAAGTTGCGTCTGTTCGTAAATTTCCTTAGCTTCCATTTTCTCTGTACCTCTTTTTTCTATATTTCCTCGTTCTTGTCAACATTTCGTTCTCACCGTCCTTTGTTGTACTATATTTTCTGCTGCTGCTGACCAATAATGGTAGAAACATTTGTTCAACCTCTTTATAAAGTGCTTTACCTTCACCGCTTGTTAAAAAAATTAATTGCTATTTATTGACTCTAGGCTGCCAGATAAGTCTCGCAATAGGGTGATATGCAGCAAGAATATATAGAAAAAATGACAAGATCAGGAATTGAAACGGCAGTAAGACAACTTAAGTCAAAATAGGCTTCGGGTTTTGGTGAAATAACGCATGATATGGTGAAAGCGGTCGTAAGCCAGACATTACCAATGTTGGAGACAGTACTAGGCTTGTGTCTGGAACATTCTTATTTTCCGAAATGTTGGAGAGAATTCAGGTAAACCTGTTTCTTAAAGGAAGAGGCAACTCAGCTACGGATGTGGTGTCCTACAGACCAATCTCGCGTATTCCAAAGTATGGAAAGATTTTGAACAGGATTCTAACAAATAGGATGCTTAGAAAAGAGGCACTTAGAGGACGAAGGAAGTATCTTAAGTACGATTGATGCTTTAGAGCAATTGTTGAAACTGGTACAGGATAGAGATGAAAAGTACTGCACATGTATATTTCTAGACATGAAGGGTGCATTTGATAATACATCATGGGATTTGATAGTAAACACTTTGCAAGAGAACAAGAATTATCACACTATCTGTTAAATATTGTAAAGTAATACTTCGAGGACATATATCGTCCGCAAGTATCCATCCTCGGTGCTTTCTGGTCTTGATGGCTTTAACTAGTTCCCTTCTAGTTATAGCGTGTTGTTGCTTGAGTATCTCCCAATTTGGACGACCTCTCGCCCGTTGCGTTATTCTTCTGGAACGAATGCGTGCCTTCCGCTCTTCAGTTATTTTGTCGGTCCACCATTAAACTGGTAAGTGACGTGTCCGGCGAACGAATGTCCAATATAGATGTATCGCAAACGTTGGCGACCAGTGCCATAATTTGCGAGTTTTTCTTCTGATGTTTCATTCGTTTATTCAGTCAACCTGATGTCCTTCTCCATAATGACTACAAAGGTGTCTCGGTCAAAACAACAGGTGTTCCATGTGGAGACTTATGCTTTGAGCAGTTTCCATTTGGGATTGAATTCGAAGAATATAGCCATATGGTCATAGTGAGCGTAGGTGTCACGTTGGAAAGCGAAGAGTCAAGCTTTCATACGCTGACAAAAGTCACGTACATCGCAAATTTATTCTCGTTCTCACCAAAATCTCAGTCGTACCGTTATGAAGGTGACATCTAACGAGCTAAAGTCCTGTAGCATCTCGTCCCTTTTGTTGTTTTTTCTACTGCATTGAAGCTATGATCAGTAAGTGTCGGTTGCGAAATTCCTCAACGATGTCATCCTGCAAAGTCATGAATTCATTGATAGACACAGTAGGTGGAGCGTAAACACTAGAGATATGCATGTCTGCTACCTTTGTCCAATCAATCCTTACTCACTTTGCTGTCACAATTTCCTAAATGTGTAAGTTTCCGCCGACCCATCTACAATCCAGTTCTGCGATTCCTCGATATTTTTGTGCTGCTCGCACAAAATGGCTATATCGATGTTCTTTTCACGTTTACTGCTAGAGAAGATTCTCGCTGGCTCGCAATGATTGCCGTTGAGTTGGAGGAACCTCAGCTTCCTCTCCTAGCATCTGACAGCCTGTTGGAATATAGGACAAACAGAACATCCACTGGCATGGCTGTCGTTCTTGTTGCACAAACGATACCTGGGCTCTGCAACACAAGTTTTTCCAGTCTGACCTTCTTCTTCGGAACGGAAGCATGCCTTCGAGAGGTCAGGACGTATCAAGGACCTTGCAACTTGTCCGAATTCCGGACATCTGAAGCGTCTTGCCGGCGTCATTTTTGTTCTAATCCGCCTAACCACCCAGCTGACATTTCCCCAGCATTTGTCGAGCAGTTTCCTCTCCCTGTTCACTAATTGAACAACCACTGCTGTTTGCGTGCCGCAATACGCTTTGCGTAGCAACCTTACGGTAGTTTCTGCAATTTCCGGCGTTCCTCCCAGTTGGCTCCGCAACATCTGAAGAACGTCCGAAGCGTCGGTCAACTCATTCAAATCCTTCAGTTCTATTTCTGTCTTCTCGATTTTTTGCACATCTGATGTCTTTGCCAATTTCTTCGCTACGTCTGATCGGTGTTGACCTATTTTATCCTGTATATTGTGTTCAAATATTCGATACGTTTGTTTCCTGCTGCACTTTTCCGTATTTTCAATTCGTTTGTGTCTAGATTCTGCAGGTCATGATCACTCTTCATAGAATTCTTAGCTTTCAATACCAGAGCATCTGGACGAAATACCCGGGGTTTGCATTTCTTAGTTTTCTTTCTCCATCTTTCCACTTTCTGCCAAGCGTTATCAACGCTTATTGCTTACAACGAAGTGACCGGTAGAGTAGCTGTCTCGTGGAGGGTTTGTGGCGTCACATTATTTATTTATATCTCGTCACGGATTTTAGTTTCATTTTGCTGCTGTAAGTTGTCTTGCTTCCTCTTCGCAGAGTTATTCTAATGTTCCTTTATCTTCTACGGATTAAGGTGTTGACACGTCTGGATATCTACATCTTTCAAGTCACAACCAACATCATCTGCAACATCATCTCCATTCCTTTTGCAGCGTGTACACTGCTGAGAAATTTGCAATCCTTGAGGCGCTGAAGTTTATTCAGCAATCTTCAATACGGCGTGTGGTTCTCTGCAGTGATTCTATTAGTGCTCTGTTGTCAGTGTCTTCACTGTACACTTCTGACACCCTTACGCTGACAATTCAGAATCTAATAAGCCATCTAGTGTCTAGAAATTTTGAAATAGTTCTTTGTTGGGTTCCTGGGCACGTGGGTATTATGGGTAACGAAGAAGCTGATGAGGCAGCGAAGTGGGGAACCCAGAGGACAGTCCTTGACCTCTTATCTGTTCCTACNCGTCGGATTCGAAATCTCGAAACATCTCTGAATCGACTTCGTACAGTACTTGATCATATTGTGAACGTTGTTTCGGTCCTTTACGTACTCAGCAAGTCTGCGGATCCTTGCCTCCAGCCTGGATAGGGTGTCCTCTCTCCCTTTAATCTCCTTGCTTGTAATGCTAAATGCACTAGTAGCTAAGTCCTTCACCAATGGAGGACTTGTCTGTCTGTCTCTCTCTATGTTTTATTTTCGTTGTCTATTATTATCAACCATGTATTAAAAATCAATGATATTATCTTCAAAGAATTTTGTAGTCCCCGCAATTCCATGTTTACCCCACGATTTCTAAGACCGGGGTAAACCTCGTTACAATGCGACGGACCTAAGGATGTCAATTAGAGGTGTGTGGTTCCGAATAAAATGTAAGAGTTTATAATCGATGATGTAACACAACTTTCCAGCAGTGCATTACTTAAAATATAACTTCTCCTTGGTGCTGTTTCTCGATTAATTTCGGTGTACAATCACTTATTGTTCTCTGAAGAACAGATCGTAAATTAAGAACTATTTTCTATCGAGATTACCATATTTAAAATAGGTGAAAATACAAATGTAAAATCTTTATCCAAAAATAAAAATAATGATAATATAAAACGCAAATCTTATCTAATCGTTGAGTCCGTCTCTTTCGGTTGATAGCTGAGCTACTGGCTGGACAGCCGGGGTTCCCAGTCTCATATCACACCTCAACGTCCAGATCAACTCCCAGGTCTACTCAACCTGCTGTAAAATGAGTACCTGGTCTATCCCGAGGTCAAACTAGTCGGTGCGAGTTACTGGCTTCACATATTTATGCCGATCATTGTCCTAAATATAAATGGATTCCGCGGTACCTGCTGTAGGTTGTCCGTGATAACATGACAGAAAATACTGTGAGGTGTCGCCCTCTCTCACACACACCCCCTTTGTGAAGGGGAGGAGGGAAGGTACGCAATTTGTTTATTGTACAGTTTATTTATGAAAACGAATTCACACGTAAGATGCATTCGGATATTTATGAATGCTCTTTTGGTAGTAATTGAGTATAAAGTACACAAATGTACATGAAGGACATCTACTAAATTGATACTAAAAAAGAAATAATTAAATAGTTTAAATGATAAATATAAAAGAAACTTATATACGTAGAATGTGTTGGTTCAATAAATATGAAAAATTTCCTTAGATTCTCTCTGGTAAATCGTTACTTCTGGTGAGCGGAATGCAAATTAGAAAAAGATATGTTTTCATATCATGAGGAAACTGAATTTTTAGGAATATTTCAATATGTCTATTCCTTCTTCTGCACAAGAGGTAAACATTAGTAAAGTGTCACAAAAGAAAGGTTTAGGACCTTATTTATTGCGTCATCATTTTAGTAACGTATTGTTTTAGTAATTTTTGGTTTCATTCAGTCAAAACGTATGAAATAAAATTTGAAATGAAAAATGAAGGCAAAGCTCCCGCTCTTCTTCAATTACCGGCACACGTCTGGAAGCTATTAAGGATTGCAACTGCTGGTACACTTTCTGGAAATACCATAGCTTCGATTTGTTGTGACTAATTATCTTTCCATTTCCTAACACTTAAATAAGCACTAATTTTTTTTTATTTCAGTGTAAAATCTGAAACATGACTCATATTTACTATGATATGTTAACATTATATGATACATATGTGACATGTGGTGTGGTAGCACTGAGCATGACTTGGAGTGAGTAAGATATGCACTTGACCGCGTGTTTTGTTGTCACTTAATTAACCTATACGTCTCATGCTGTTGAAAATTGAGTGCTGCAAGTAGAACATTTTATCTCTTGGTTCTTGTCACCTAATGCTGTAATACTTTTTCCTTATCACTGTTGTTTGTCAGGTAAGATTTATAACTTTTGTACTCTACAAAAACGATAATCTTCTGTTGTCATATTTTAATGTATTACAAAATTAAATTGTTAAAGATACATTTGAATTCAATGCATTCAATATTATCCTCTAATTATCTGTGGACATCCTATAGTAATAGGAGGTTATGTTTGTAATTCTGTTACGTAGATTCACTACAGTTAATTGATTCTATTTGTATGCTGGGTTTCATTTTTCCTGATTACAGGAATTATATCTTTTTCTGTGTTGCTCAGTTTCATCATTCTTTTTCCTATGGTTATAGTCATTCGTTTAATTCTTTTCGTAAATGTAAGAATTATGTTGGTTATAAATGCTTCTAAAATCATGGTTTGAAATTTTATATGCACCTTGACCATATTCCTATTTCCCCCTCCCTATTTTAATGAAATGTACATGGTTTTGATCAATTTTAATTGATGAGCTTCTTTTCTTTATGAATTGCACCGTGGCTGTACCAAATTCAATTTTATAGGATTTCTTTTTTAGTGTGTCTCATGAATTGAAACAAACATAACGATATGTTCGTTTAAGTTCTATGGAAGTTAAAATGTATAAAATCAAATTTTATTTTAGCTATTGGTTATTTATTAACCCTTTTTCCTCCACATATTTGATAATTAATTTTTGTGCACCTTGAAGTAAATCAATTTGAAGTGTTAGAAGTTTTAGGATTTTTATATTTGAGGTCATAGTAGCATTTGATCTCTATTATGATGATTCGTGATACTGCATTCTGGCAATATTATTTATTTACTTGCCATTAACAGTTACGTTGATTTGAATTCAGTTTCCTGTTTTGTTTTTATAGAAAACTAATTATATATCTTTCATTTACTTCCAGTCAATAGTTAAAATTTTTGACTCTTCTAGTGTATATGTTAGTGGGATAATTTTGGTAAGTAAATTGTTTGAAGATAATGAAGTGAAAATCATTGCAGTAACTTAATACAAATTAGATTTGTATTTCTCTAACAAACAGTTTTCAATTTTTTAATTCTTTTTGTTTGTTTAACACAAGTTAACTGAAGGTCTTGTGTTATACTTACCTCACTTTGATATTTGTGCATTGGTAAATTTTGTTTCATTTAATGAGCACATTGCCTTAAGAAACTGAAGTTAAGAAATATCTCCCAAAGTTCGATATTTTAGTATTGTATCACAGAAAATAAATATTATGGGAAATTATAAAAATGATGTGAAAGCAATATGTAAATAAAAGTGAACAAATATGTCTCACTATTGGATTGCATGGAAGGCCAAAGCAGGCAATTCAATTACTATTTTGTTAAAATCTCTTATTTAGTATCAGCAGACACTTCATCTTGTAAAATTATTTTAAAAAAGAATATAACGAATGTCCAATAATTTTCCATTTCTATTTTAATGGACAACATGAAATGTGTGCCATGGGATACCATATTATGTCTTCTTTTTGATTGAGTGCTCACTTGTGGAAATGAAGTAAATTAATGAACCTCCAAGCAATGTTTGTTTTATAAAATTTAATTTAAATGAATGTTTAACAAAAGTGTTATGTGTACACAGTATGACAGTAGTTAATGAAAAATATACTGTGAAGTGGGAATAAAGCTTAACTGAATATTGTGGTACAGGTGTGAAAACCTTATCATGAAGAACCCATCAGTTAATACTAATAATAACTAAAGATTCTTATTTTTATTTGAAAATGTGTTTGACCCTTTATGACCCTTTCAGTTAGTATTAATGAAAGAAATAATTTGCAAATGAATCTAGTAGAAAATGATTTTATTTTTCATGGCAATGAATGTAAACCATGAACATGTGCCAGGACCTTCTTGTTCAGAAGATTAATGCACTGTTTGTGTGGGTCTTCAATTAAACTTGTTATTGGTTAAGTGGATACTTTTATTGGTCAATAAAATAATACCACAATTGATTTACACCCTACTATGTTCAAGACCTCCACATCAATGTGTGAGCTGGCTATAGAAAAATAAATTTTTTGTGGTTTATATCAGATTTTGTTATAAACTTT
Organism: Laupala kohalensis; assembly: GCA_002313205.1. Classification (NCBI taxonomy): domain Eukaryota; kingdom Metazoa; phylum Arthropoda; class Insecta; order Orthoptera; family Trigonidiidae; genus Laupala; species Laupala kohalensis. The sequence continues at coordinate 205,429 of NNCF01126466.1, forward strand.
TTAAATAATACATGGGAGTAGTATTTTATTTATTCAATAATTTTCATTTGATCTTAAATCAAAACTTATAATTTTTAAAGATTTTAATTTTATTTAAATTGTTTATTTTTTAATGGGGCTTTAGGGCTCGTCAACATCAAGGTCATTAGAGGCTCAAACTTTTAGGGCTCTAAATTTATTGTTATTAAATCAACGGGTTGCCCCTGAAAAATCAAGGAATACCCTTCTCATATGTGGTACAGAAAATAATTTATCATACATAGTTAAATCAAAGAGGTACATAAATTAATACAACCAGTTTACAATTTTTTACAAAAGAATTATAAGAGTAAATGAGAATTATATGAATTTATTTAATTATTGATCCTCAACTTAAACTTAAATTCAGCCAGTCTCGCACATTGTTTGAAACTGAGAGATAGTGAATTCCAAACCCTTTTTAATCTATTGCTAGATGCATTAAAACAGTAATTTTTATTAACACAATTCTTTAAGAGATCTGAGATTTCGGAAGTTAAGCAGAGAAAACAAGTCTCAAAGTTCATCACTTTCTATGTCTCTATATGCGTCGCGTAAATAGTGTATTATTATAGTTTTGTGACGATCTTACACTAGCGAGATTTTGTTTGAGTGCAATATCGGTATAGGCTAATTATGATTGGTAAATCTCTTGGCCAAGTTTTTTTTCTTCCATTTTATTACACCTTTCGGTCTCCTCGTCTCCTTAGCATACGGAACACGAGGGCCTGGTATTCAGTCACTGCTATCATTGGTCCTGACTGCACAGAGCAGCTTTGCTGGTCCCATTCAGATACGTTGTTGTCAAGAAAGCGACTGTATCGTCTATTTAACTGTCATCTCAAAGCTGATCGGATTTCTCATTTTTTGACATTTCCTAAAAAAAATTATTTTATAATTGAATTTATTGTTGTCCAACTGTCTCCAGTATTTATTATGTCTACGTCCTTATATTCCCTTTCTTGTGCGTAATAGCAACAATCGCACGTAATTTGTCCCTGCGTTTCACAATCTTTTGCACAAAGACAAATATCCTCTTTTCCAATTCATTTCAAATAAGATTTAAAATCTCCATGTCCTGTGAAAAACTCTACTAAAAGTGCTCTTCGTTTAAACCATCTTCGTCTTTTTCGAGCCAAGTTCACTTTGTCGATGTAACTGTACGTCTGTCGCCCATTTTTACCTCTCATCATGTCTTGTCTGCTATCCTTTCATTAATTCTCTTGTTAAATTCCACCGTGATGTCCTGTCATTCGTGAATATAATTTCCCCATTCTAATCCTTGTAATTTCCGCTCATAGTGAACGTTCACGAACTGTGTCCCTAGATCGTACTGCCATATAATCTTCTGACGTAATGCACCTACATAAAGAATCTTCATATCTCTTCGTTCTATATCGAAATTATTGAGTCCCATACTACATCTTTATGGCTCTTCACAGTTCATAATTCAGGCGTTCTTCAAACATTAGCCTTTCGTCAAGAACTACTCCGAGGTACCGATGCGTTCTTACAATCTGTATTATTTTCCCATTCAGACATGGGTGAAATTTTGTATGTCTTTCTTCGCACGTCCAAACCATGTCACTCAACTCTTTTCTTTCGATAGTTCCAATTTTAAAGTCTTGCATACACCATCACAACAGTCTAAAGTTCTTTGTGCCTTCCTCTCGAGATCTCTTCATGAATTTCCATATACCACTAGAACTAGGTCATGTGCATAAGCTAGGCATTCCAATCCCTCTTCTTCAAATTTCCATAGGACATTATCCATCACGTCATTCCAGCACATTGGTTCACTCGCCGAATCTTGTGAACAGCTAACTGTCGCCTCCCTCAATATATTTTCTCCGCCTATTTCTAATACTTGTGTTCTCGCTGTAAAATATGCCTTTACCATAATCAGCAAATAGTTCGGTAACTATCCGCTTCAGTGCGTCCACGATAATTCACTATTGTGTATTGTCAAACGCTCCTTTGACGTCTAGAATTATGCAAGAACGTATGCTGTACAGACTCAAGCTTATAAATGTCATTTCCATAATGTGGAGTTCATATTGAGAGCCATAATTTAGAACAGATAAAACAAGTGTTTTTTATAAATATTTATGCTAATAAAATCTTTGGTTGAATGCTAATAAAATCTTATGTTGAGAATTTTAGTATAGTGTTTTGTATTTTTAAAGTAATTTCAAGAGTTTGTAAATCAAAAACTTACAATTTTATAACTAACTAACTGATTTTTGCGGTTTCGCCTGAGTCATATGGGAGAATATGCAAACAAATTCTAATTTCACTATTTATATCAAGTTAATGAATTAATTCTTGTTTTGCAAAAACAATTTTACACTAACCAATTCTAAATGAATCTTGTAGTATTTTATTATATCTCTTCTTTGCGTCGTAAAAGTTTAGAGCCATGAATAAGAAAAAAAGAATGAAATTCCATTCGCGAGTGCTGGGTAAAAACTAAATGTAGTTTACGGTGCCCTCGAGACGTTTTCACACAATTTGCGGGTACGCGAGGTCCCTCTTGGTAAACGAATCGAGACATGACTGTAATACCTAAAGTTATCCCCAAAGAAGATTTTTATAAGAGCTGGTTAGAAAACTTGTGAAACAATTTACGAGGGCTATAATGTATAAGAGTTCTAATGACCTTGACGTTGGCGAGCCCTGAAGTCCCAATTAAAAAGACGTATGTATGTATGTATAACCTAGCTTATAGTTTGAGTTGAACGGTTTTGCCAAACGTGGAAAAGAACCGAAGAATTTAGTTTTAACAATCAGGTAACAAATATGCTAACAAAACCTTTTCATGTTTTAGTATGGTATGAAGCTAACATTTTTATCGTCTAAGATTGCTGCCGTAGTATTAAATCGCTATTGGTAATTGTTACTGAAGCGTGACTCGTTAAACGAGTTATACCGTGAAATCATTTTCGTACTGTTTTTCCTCTTTCTTTAATAATATTAAAAGTAGTAAATTGTAAGTCTTTACTTTCTCACCACAGTCAAATAACAGTTTGATCCCCACACGTGGCTCAGGTGGTAGTGTTGTCGCTCATCACCGAGACATCCCGGGTTCGATTTTCAATGGGGCAGAAAATTTGTAGCTTTTCACATTAACGTCCCAGTTCATATAGCTGTGACTACTGGAAAGCAACCCTTCCTTCCTCTATCCACCTCCACCTAGTATCATTAATTCTATATCTTATTAACTACTTCTACTAACCCCTCCACGTGGGCCAAGTTGTTGGTAAACCGGCCCACCTACTAACAATGACCTACCACCCCATTCTTAACTCCTATCGCTCCATACAGATAAACTTCAATAGCACGCTACATTTCCCATTTACAAATACAACAGTCAAATAAAACTGATTATATTCACTGCAACAGCATCTTCAACTAACATTGAAAGCGTATTTTGGGATACTTTTTTTCCAAACCCTGGAATGCTCTTCGAACAGCACAAACTACAAAACTCGTTTTATTTACTGAAAATTGAATTCTAATTTATAATTGAGCATGCAGATGCAAGAAAGAGGTAAGTCGACTTACCCTATTTTCGCTGAAAATATTACAATTTGTTTCCCGGGGTAAGCGCTGGTTATATTCGTGCTTCAATAGATGGCAGCACAAGTTGTTATGCTCTGCTGCACTTGTGCTCACGCTCGTTCCACAGTTGGTATGCTGGTGGGTCAGTTTAAACGATTGTTAACGATAACAATATGGATACATTTTCACACTATGCGATCCGTCTCTGCTATTAGTCTTGGGGACACGTCGCTGGGTCGTTTCACACTGGGCAACCGGTCTCGGCGACACATCTCTGAGACAAGTCGCTCCTTTCAGTTTAACATGGTATTAAATGGAGTCAAGTGATTTCATACGTCTCGACACTTTAATTCTTGTCGTTTGAGAAATAACTTCGTACTTCTCAGAACATTTTATATTTTTACATCTTTGCATCACATCTTACATTAATTAAACTATTACATTGGAATGATTTTGAAATGCGAAGTATTAAGGTAAATCTATTACTGTTAAATGTATCAAAATGCCTTAAGAAATAGACGCAAATAATACAATTATGGTAAGAAAGTAGGAATGAAAGTTTTGCAGTATTACTCGCAGTTCATGTGAAGTTTTACGCTTTCGGACAAGTTTGTGTAATAAATACAGTTAATAAAATCATCAAAATTCCAATTGATATATTATATCGTTTCTAAATGCAGTTACCTTTTTTCAATAAAAATGTTTACAGTAATACTAAGTGCTATCAATGAGGTATCACAACGAAGATTATTTTCTGAACTATAAAGAATTGTTGGGTTACATTTGAAGTTATGTACTGTTGAATTCTTTCATAATTTCGTTCAAAATAGTAGTTCAATTCAATTGTCTGAAGATATAAATGTTTATTCTTAGCTTTTTTCTCCCAACGTTAAAAACGTTCACATTGTTTTATTTTAATTTTTTTTCGTCCCAGAAGAAATTAAAATTAGAGGTAATATTATCAAAGAACAAAATTAATCTTTATATTTATATTGTAGGTGTTGCTCGATGTGTAGTGTTTTAAGAATAAACGACAGGAAATAAATTTTCATTATATTATAGTTGGTAGTGAACGTGTCTTAATTATACTTTATTTTGGATCTACATTGTAGTTTATTCGATCTCTCTTGAAGTGTGGATGTATCGGCGCGCCAGGGCTATGGGGTACTAATCACAACACTCGATCAGCAAGGAACCAATGGAAACTCTTCAGTTCAGAGATCGTCGCACATTCCGCTTATCTGACTACTCATGTTTCATTTTGTTCCGGTTACACGTCGAGAGACCGTGGGCGACCGACAGACCGTTCGCCTAGCGGAGAGAGCGGTTTCGAGTCTGTCTGACAGCGTTTGGGGAGACTCCATTCAATGCTTGTACCATGTTAAAGTAAAGGAGCGATGTGTCACCGAGACCGGTCGCCTAGTGTGAGACGACCTTAAGCGAATGCAACTGATTTCACAAGATAGTGTGGTGTAAACCAAAAGTGTTTAACTTTTTCTTTCTTTCTTCAAAAGTACAAACTAATACAATGTCTTAGACTATTTTGTGCCAATGTTTATATTCTGATAATATAACAGAACATTATTTTATTTTCAATACCTTCCTCAAACTGGTAAAGGCTTGACTATAAACTTTTTTTAAAAATCCATTGGCTACACCTGGAAACGTTGGACACAACGACGTATAAAATTACAATAATAATTCACTATTTTCGTCAATTAATATGAAAAACTTTTGTTTCTGAATCTTTCCTGTAGTAATGAGGTTAGTCATATTTTATCAAAATGAATATGTGTCAGTATTGTTGTACATCAATACACATAAGTTCCTAAATATTTGTTATAAGAGTACTATAAATAAGAAACATCAGTAAATGGTATAGAAGTAAATAAGTCTTCTAAATATTTATACGTACGAGTACTCTTAGATTAGCTTTTCTGACTTACTCCGTTGTTGCTCCCGCATGCGCAAATTGACTCTGTTCTTCACGATATAAATTATGTCAAGAAACTATTTTGAGATTTGAAATATAGTATATTTTTGATGTCACTATTAATCGAAAATGCCAATAATCTATGGATTAAACACAAATATATTTCACTTAAATATTTTTTACAATTCACTCTACCAATTTCTAGGGATATTAACTCCCCCTCACGTATGGTGGCTCAGCTCTAACGTACCATCAGAAACACCCTTCTGTTGGTTCAGGTAGTAGCAGTCTTGCTCATCACCAATCCATCCCGGGTGCAATTCCCGATGGGGCCAGAAAATTTGTAGCTTTTCACATTAATGTCCCCGTTCATGTGACTACTGAAAAGCGAACCTTCGTTCTTCTATCCACCTCCTACTGTTCCAGTATCAATAACTCTTAAACTATTAATAACTACTCCTACTAACCCCTCCACGTGGGCCAAGTTGTTAGTAAACCTAATTAACAGGCCCACCTACTAACAATAGCCTACCAACCAAATCTCACCTCCCATCGCTCCATGTAGATGAGCTTCAGTAGCACGCTACATTCCGCATTTACAAATACAACAATAAAAAAAAACTTCATTATATATCTCAGCAATATTGAAAGGTATTCGAACCTCGTTATTCATCTCAAAGCCCACAAAGACTATACAATCGTCTCAATATTTTTACGTCTCGACCTTTTCACCCCAATTTTAAGTGTACCGTGTCTCCATGTGATCTGAAGTTACGGGCATTAGTAGTATAATAATACATCTCGAACACTCACAACTATGGATCCGATGCTGTTATTTTTTCGTTCATCCCCTTTCCATTCTCCCTTTAGGAGAGGATATTCAAGTGAAAATTTTTCCGAATACATACGAGTGAAGGGAATAGCCACCGTGAGTTACCGCGAATGCAGCGTGTATCTAGTGTAAAACATTGCATATAGTTCAGAAAGTAATTTTTTATCTCAGCTGTCATTAATCATGACCTGATACTGAGCACCCGTCAGAAGTACCGCAGACAGAAGATTTCGCAGCAATTAAATGTACCATTGAAACTATTTATTGGTGGTGGTGAGGAGGGGGATTGGCGAGGTTGATGGTGCGGTGTGGTTATTGAAAGAGATGACGTGATAAGACATAGACACCACTCCGATTTCTATTAAAAATTTCCTGGGCCGACGGAAATTTTATGGGAAAATTTATCGGTCAGTCACAAGCGGCATTAAAATGCTCAGCTCTCTAGTAATAAATAAATAATAAATAATTTTATTGTCAAAAAAGCAGTACAAACTAGAGGACAATAAACTAATTTACTCTCCGGAAGCAAGCGAGAGACCATCCCATCAATTCCAATCAAGGGCCCTAAGGCTGAGGCGGTTTCAAAAATTCCTACATAAGATAAAAAGCTAGCTACGAGTTATAATACTTATGGAATGTCAATATGTTTGTAATTTAACACCAACAATTTATTTTACATGTACAAATTATTATCGAGCTATAGATAATTCTGAGTACAGAGTTTCCAAATAATAAGAATTGAAATAACACTAAATTCACGATTTCTTGTTACAATAAACATGCCCCTAGACAAAGCCTAGAGAACCTGTGTAAGAAATTCGCCTCTACGCGAAGGAAAACCGGAGCAAAACCCGGGCCAGGATGGAGTATTAAATACAGAACTAATGTACACAACCGTGCCAAAGTTTAGTACGCATAAAACTAAATTAATATGAATCATAAGACACAACAATCATGCAAGAAAATAGTTTTTGAAATTGTTATAAGTTATATAAAAAGTGCTACAGCAATGGCGTGATAAAGTACAAGCTTATTAACTTTTATTAAAATCAATAAATTCTTTTACATTGTAGAAGCAAATTACATTGTGCAGGAGATAGTTTTCAACCGCGGATTTCAAGAGATTCAATTTCATAATATCTTTTATATTCTTGGGAAGAGAATTGTATAGAACGATTCCCGAATGATGTGGTCCTTTTTGGCAGAGTGGTTGACACTATAGGACGATGAATATTATTACTATTGCGAGTATTGTGTTCGTGAACGAGACTGTTTCGTATGAAATAAGGGTGGCACTTTAGTAATTCGGTCTTAACAAACACGACCGTTTCATAAATATAAATGCAGGGACGTGTTAAGATATTTAATTCCTTGAATAAAGGTTTACAAGAGTTTCGGGGGTGGGATTTACAAATTATTCGAACTATCCTCTTCTGAATTCTGGATGTTTGAATACTCCGATCGGAATTGCCCCAGAAGGTAATGCCGTAACGTAAATGAGAGTAAACGTTTGAAAAAATACGAAACGGGAAATACGTGGACTAACTACGTTGACTAAGATTCAGAATGCGTAACACAATTTGCTTAATTGGGAATTAAGATTGTCAACGTGACAATTCCATTTGAGGTCTTGAATATGGAGACCTAAGAATTTTGTATTCGTAACAGTTTTTAATTGTGTTCCGTTTAAAGAAAGATAAACCTGGGCTAAAGATTTTGTGATACTGTACACTGTTCTGTCAGTGTTTACAATGAAACGATTTGCATGGAGCCAAGTCGAAAGGTTAGACAAAACGTTTTGAATGTTGGCGTGTTTACATAGTAAATTAGTGTCATCAGCAAAAAGAACCATTTTGCAATCTGATGTGGATGATGACATGCCGTCCACAAACAATATAGTGTGTAGGACCGAGAATTGAACCTTGGGGTACTCCGCAAGTAAGTGGCATTGCATCTGAAAGACAACGCTGAAGTATTTTATTTTTAGTATAGGATATTTCTACCTGTTGATATCTATCTTTTAAATAAGAAGTTAGCCATTGATGTGGGTCTACGAATGTATGAAGGATGCAATTTGGAAAGAAGAATTCCGTGATCGATGACATCGAAAGCTTTGGATAAGTCAAGAAAAACACCCTGAGGATTTTCTCCTCTGTCAAGAGATGTGGTAACTTCGTTTAAGAAGGAAAATATGGCGCTTGTAGTGGAAAAGGATTTCCTAAAACCGTGTTGATCATCAGAGAGAATGTTATTTTTTGATAAAAAATCTAGAAGACGCTTATAGAATAATTTTTCTAGGATTTTTGAGAAAGTGGGTAGTAGANTTCTAGGATTTTTGAGAAACTGGGTAGTAGAGATATTGGTCGGTAATTCCCAATATTAAGTTTGTTTCCTTTCTTGTGTAAAAGTTTCACTTTAGCTCTCTTAAATTAGTTAGGAAACACCCCTTCCGATAAAGAACTATTAAAAATATTTATGAGTGGATTTAATATAGCATGGGACGAAAATTTAACAATAAACTCAGGTATATCATCTATGCCTCGTGAAAATTTGTTTTTTAAGGAGCTGATGATTCCCATGACTTCACTGGCGTTAGTTTCGGAAGTGAACATAGAATTGGGTATGTGGGTGGTAATAATTGGAGGACATTGATTTGGATATATTGAGTTCGTTATTTTACCAACTTCTGAGAAGTGAGAATTAAACAAACTTGCGATGTCCTGAGGATTTGACACGATCTTGCCATCGTTTAGTAAAGAAACATTTTCTTCGCGATTTTCAGAAGTTGACGTGTAATTGTTAAGAATATTCCACATGGCTTTCATCCGGTTGTTCGATTTTAGTACCTGCCTGTCGTTTTCCATAACTTTAGCTGCATAGACTACTTTTCGAAGAATAGGCTTATATTTACGAAAATAATCATGGGTTTCGGGTTGTTATAGAGTTCGGAAAGGTAATATAAACGACATTTGATTTTTGAAGAAATTCTTATCCCTTGGGTGATCCATCTATTGTATTTCTTTGTGTTAATTAACTTGCGTTTTATGGGAAAGCTAGAGTTGTAATGTTTTAGGAATATTGAGATAAATACATTGAATTTGTCGTCGGTGTTTTTACAATTGTAAAGATCTTTCCATATTTCTTCACGCAAATAATTTATAAATATGGATTCATTTGTGTCATTTAACTCCCTCGAAAACTTGTAAAAGATTTTAAGTTGTTTTAGTTTATTATTAATAGTAAATACTTGAGCAAGGTGATCGCTGTATCCGGCGTTAAACACTTCAGAGAGATACGATTGTTGATAATTTGATCTAGCAATGTTTGAGATAAACCGGAGAGGCGAGTGGGGTTGTCTATCGTAGTCTCAGATGTAAACCGTGGTGGGTAAGATCCTTGGCAGTCAGGTGTGGTTGCAAATAAAAAATGTGATTTTTGTGTCTGCCAGGTGATGTTTTAGGGAGATGTTTTCCAATTTCGTGGTTTATTTGGGGAACGTTGAAGCGTGGAGTCGTGCTAGAGAGTTCTATATTTGTGTGCTGAGAGGCCATTTTTAGTTTTTGTAGGTGTTCAGACGCGTTGAAATGACCACCCAAGTTAATATCGTTCTGCGCACCTGTGATGATTACTGTGTCCCTCTCTGTGATATTTTTATAACTTCAGCCAAACGAGCGTTTGGCTTAGAGAAACCAGAGACTGAAAACTGGCTAGGAAACAATCCACGCAAAACGGAGGACATCTGACGACCGTGCGAATCAGCTAATATGAGCACGTTTGATTTCAGCGTGGAAGTGTTTGCTTCATCTCTGGGTAGCACTACTTTAAGTGGCTGTGTTTACCAGTGTGTGGTTTGTAAACAGATTTGGGTTCTGGACGTATTGGGATGAAACGAGTAGGTAAGGGAGGAAACGGACATGTCATCTAACACACTAAGCCTATTCTGAGTGAAGAGTTGGGTGGTGTATGTTTCGTTGGTCTAACCGGGTGATAGCAGTTGGAAGGACGGCGAGAATTCCTGACTGTAGTCAAACCGCCGATCTTGTTCTTAGTGACCTCTTTCTGCGCACTGATCCGTGTGGCAATATAATGTACGCCTTCAGAAGATAAGCTTTGAGTGAGTTGAGGAATGTGATAATATCCATTGTTGTGAGTTAGTTAGCAACCTAACGACAAAAGAAAATGAGAATACACGAAAACTGACAACACGGAATGAAGGATATTAGTATAATATATTTATTACTACGGAAGTTACAAATGAGATAATAAATAAATTAAATATACAAACAAACCGACGAGAAAAATGATTGAAATAATTATATTGGGCGACCTCTGGAGATTATTTAATTCGACAATAACTACTCTTGACTGTTAAATTATTTAGGATGACAACTGGAGATTAATTAATTAGACAATAACTACTCTATATTATGTTAAAATGTAAATAAATACGAAAGAATAAAAAAAAACTAATTGTAAAATGATGAAATTATGACGACGAAAACTTGGGTGCAAGAATAGGGCAGGGTTTAAATAAGTAAACAAAGAAACCTACAACTAAAATGACAGAAATAATTTAGGATGACAACTGCAGATAAATTAATTCGACAATAACTAAGGCAATATTATGTTAGAGTGTAATGAATAACTACAAAAAGAATCAAGAAAACAAATGGTAAAATATTGGAATAATTCTATTTACGGCGACGAAACTTGAGCTGTGCAACAATAGAGTACGTTATTTTTAAGTTAATAATGATGTAATAGTATATGCACCAGAAAATCTAAATACACCAAAATAATTAATTTTAATGCACCAAAATGTTAAATTTATGATTCCGTTTGTACTTACGTAAACTTAATCACACCTTTGAATGAAGCACTTGAATGAAAACAATATGAAATTATATTCGGTCCGTTAGGTTTGAAAACAGAAAAAGTTTTTAGTGTTTTTTTCACTTAACACTAACACACAACAAAGAATTGTACACTACAATGAAAGTTAGGATCTAAATACAACTACTGAATCACAAAAACTCGAAAAAATAAAATAATTAGAAAGATTAAACTGAAAAGTAGAGATCATTCACGACCGCAGCTAATGGCAGGAGCAGGCTAGCCAATGTACTATTTAACTATGCTTATATACTATTTAACTATATTTATGTACTATTTAACTGTTATGTACTAGTACTATTTAACTATTTTAGAAACAATTTTTGGTTTCGGAAACTAATTCTTTTGGTGAATATTATACGAGGTGTTGGTACAATTGTTTCAAATTCTAAGTTTAAAACAAAAGCACGCTTCTTGTGTAAGTAGTGGATCATTCGTTCCGCTGTTAATTGAGCAGTAAAATTTGCTCATTGTGAAGCGCAACATGGTGACTGTTTTTGAAACAAAATTGAGTACTTTAAAAGACATCCAAGGCCTCTGAGTACGCAATATCTCGTACATTTGTATTTCGCTTTTCCCAATTTCTTACAGCCCACTTATTTCGTCGCTCATGGTCTCAAGACTTCAGCGTCTAATTTTAGTAGAGTGGAAGAATGGAAAAAGTATCCAGCTGACTTCCAGCGTCGTCCAATGCAATAGTATGTTCAATTACGTGATTCACTTCCACCCAGACCTAGATCTCGGAAGATCTGAGACATCCCCAGACAGGAGATAGGTGAACCAGGCGGTACACTATTCAGTGTGCGCTTAATTACCCGTTTTACACGTACCTACGTGTTAAGGTTCGGTATGCATATATTTCTTCTGTGTACCCTACTCGTGGAGAAGATATGTGATAGCTTTCGGTCAGACGAAAATGGTGACGAGATTACTTGATGCATTGTAATCTAACAACACAATTACTGCTTTGTTTATTAAAATTTCTGTGTGTATTCTTTACTTTCAACACTTGGAAATTGTCATTTTCTAAGTACGAGTCGGGAAGTAAATGGTACGAGCTGTCTCAAACTCGCAACCTGACTATAGTCATATCCGATATTGAGGTCTCAGGTATACGTTATAACAATATCTATGTAGATTTTCTGGGATGCGAATTATTGTGAGAATATTTGATTCATTTTAATCCAACAATACAATTACGGTACCGTATTAAGTTATTCAGAAAATAAATTTTAAAAATACTAGCATCGCGAAAAGTGTAGGGAATCAAAATTCGAGATCCAGCACGAATATTTCAGACTAATGACCCGGACACTACCAACATTAAACAATATACTTACTATGCTTTATACTGCATAAAAACATAATAAAAATGAATGGGTATTAATTTTTTCTGATATCACTATAGTGGGGTCGCTATATTTCATATTCTCAACAGCACATGTTCATTGTCTGATAAGAAAAGGAGAAACAATGTTTACCAATTTTTCAATGGAGATAGAAAATAAAACAAATTATTTTCCTGTTTTTTATTAAATTATAAGTTATATCCTCAGCATATTCCACTTATAAACAATCTTATTTTGTCAGTATCCATAATCTGTAAGTCAAATTCTCCCTCTTTATGTACTGGTAAACGATCCGGAAAACTTGCTGCATTTGCAAATACAGGAGGTAAAAATGAATTCTTATGAAATCAAAAGTAATAACTTCAGCGTAATGCTTTACAGCCTTAAATTGAAGCAATAACTGTAGTATATACCTTCTCACTTATCTGAGCCAAAACACATTTTTGTTTATAAAGGCTGCTAATGTTGGTGATTAAGTCTTTCCTCGTACATTCCTTGATCTAGAGGTGTTCTAGATCCAAATACATTCCATTAAAGTAATTATTTATTTATTAAAGTAATTTTTTGGGGTTTTGTAACTTCCATTCTCCTATAGTACAGATGAGAGCTTGTGTTTAGTGCAGTTATAAAAATTTGCCTCCTAAGATCAGAAAGTTAAATAATAACTTTTTGCGCAATATACGTAAGAATAGTGTAAGCAGAGTAACAATAGTAACAATATAAGAAAAAATATAATTATACAATAGGTTTTTCCCACATAATTTTCATCCGTGGAGACATGTATTATTCATGTTTATATTCAAAACAATTTGTGTTCAATATTTTGTTTGCATGACTTTTAAAATTGTTTGATGGATCACTTACATCGTTAAATTATTAAAACTGATTGAGTGAAAAAAATTCTTAAATTCAGGAAATGAGTCAATTTTGGAGAATTTGATTAGAAAAACTCATCTATATAATCTACTGCATAAAAACTGCAAGTCAAGCATTGCAAGGAAGTAGTTTTACATTTTTAATCCTTCCTGGATGTGGTTTGCCATCTCCCTCCCCCACACTCGCGCGGCGTTGAGGTTTACGTAACAAAAGTCTCTTGCAGTACAAAAAGAAAAAAAGACAAGAAAAAGAACAAGCTATTATTTTGCTCTTGTAAGTGAGATATTAAAAATGAAGTAATCATATTATGTTGATTACTAATCTTATATATACAAGACAACCTCCATTTTCAAATTATCTAAGACTCCGAAAATATACGGCTCTGTTTATTTCTGTCAAAGGTTCAGAAATACTAAAACAAATTATTTCTCGCTATATATACATCTTCTAAACAAATAATGAGTGTGAAATAATTATTGAGTAAGACTCATTAATCAAATTCAAAAATCAAATATTGAGTAAGAAATAATGAGTGGCATCCTATTATTTAATGTTTCCTTGATTTTAGATAGTGTGTGTTTCGAGATTTTCGGATGCTTCTCAACGGAGTACCCCTGGTGGTCAATTTTACGTCCTTTGCCGGGACCTGAGTCACCGGAACATATCGGCACCAAGTTTTACCTCTTCACCAGGTGAGTTTTCAGTTCCAATCCTTCACTAGACGATTACTTTAAAACCTCGTTTCGATTTGAAGAGAAGAAAAGGTACTATATCAGAGTGACTAGGCTTAAGTACCGCTCAAAAATGTTTCAGATGATAGTTTCAACCATCCCCTATCAAGTAGCGATGGATTTTTACGCCCTTACGGCGCAAAATTTTGATTTATTCAACTTTAAATTATTAGCCAGGTTTTCTTGACATCCTGACCAATTCTCGGCTTCACATAGAGAGAAAAAAACAATTTAACCAATGTGAATGAAAATAGTAACGCAAATAGCACTCTGTCTATTAGAGAAAATGATAATAAAATCCCTACAGTAGTTTATGAGAAAATAATGTACAAAGGGAAGTGGTGGAGGACTGAGTTTTATAATATGTAGTAATATGTTTGATCATGATATGACAAAACGAGTGAGGTGGATTCAACAGAGATTTAATAATTTCAAGGTAGGAAGAAATGTAATTTTCTTCAAATCACTTTAGTGTTTTAGCCAATGATCGACATTCGTGGAAAAGCTTTAGGTAAAGCGAGAAGGTGACTTTATTTTAAGATCTTGTTTCTACAAATGGAGATAATCACGATTTTGTATTCTCCATATTTTTGACCTCAAATTTTATAATATAAACTGGTTTTTGAGACTGGGTCNATGAGGTTGAAGGGTAAAATAAATATTTAGTGGTATTTTGTAAGCCCATACGAGGGACATGAGAAATCGTAATTTTTTAAGTTTGAAGAGACGCAAAATTAGCTGTCCTCGAAAATTGGAATGTGTTGAAAAATGAAAGCAAGTTCTAAACAATTTTTGAAAGCAGGAGAGGTTGCGAGAAATCTTAACTTCATCGATTTGGAGAGACGACCCAAAATAACTGACTTTAGGGTACGGGACGCCCTGAAATATGTAAACATGTTTCTGGCAACTTTTTTGATGATATGGTGGTATGTGGTGAGGCGAAAAAGGGGAGAGAAATATCTTTTAAAAATCCTTGTGAGAAATAAAATGACGTTCTGTTTCGTACAAGTAAGGATACCCACTTACGAAATTTTGGGGACGAAAGGTATTAGTTTTAAAACGTAAACAAGACGAAGAAAGTGGGAAGGGGTCCACACAAGTGCGCGCGCGCGGACGTTAAATTTGGAAATTGCCGTCGTCTGGTCTACGTGAGAGTCTGAAGTGCTCTGTTGCAGTAAAAAAAATGGTTCTGTCTGAGTTGAGCAAGTGTGTTGATATTCGACTTGATGTTAACTTTCTAAAAAAAAACAGGCCAACCTGCTCCCGTTAAGCAATTATACCAAGATCAGACATTGGTGGGTAGAAATGACTGACGTCCCAGACGTTTTTAACCAATTGGAGTGATAAATTGTCAGTAATTTGTTAATAAAAAGGACTGACGTCATTTTTGGGAGGAGTCTAATTGCGTAGCTCGGTAGGAAAGATGGGGAGCGTATTACTTAAAGGAGGTGCAGATATAATTGAAGAGGATATTTTAAAAAGATTTCTGGATGGAATTTTGATATGATTCTGGAGAGGATATTTTGAAGAGGATTAGTAGACAATGATTCACATTGTTATTACGAGTCTTCTGATGAGCGTTAGCTTCGGATTTGAGACTCAGTTTAATTTTGAGAATTTGCGGTGCGCGGTCAGTGAATCGTTTGCTTATTCGAGAACTGTGAGTTGTAATTAACGTTGATAACAAATCAATCAACTCAGTAATTAATGAATGATGAACATTCAGAATCTACTTTGAGTGGCGAATACTACCATTCTGAGAGCGAGTGAGATACTTGCATATTCATCAAGCTTCGTTGGAGATGGTTCCGACCAACTTCAAATGCCATAAACGGGAGTCGAATCGGCGGAGTCGCAGCGGCTAATTTGGGAGGCTCGCGGCACAGACGGTGCCAGAGCAGAGAGACTACTCTTTCTGGAGCTGAATGATATCACATGGCGTTTTGTTGCTGAATCCCTCATAACTTATAAGGTAATTCGTGAATGGGCCAGACACTCATGG